>CAHIKZ030000068.1:435000-515000 GCA_903632075.3 Acanthosepion pharaonis
CAAGGTTCAGTTACCCGTTTAAACAAATGCATATCCCTTAATGAGACATTTTGAAGTTCGCATCTGCTAACTTTATTTTCCTACTCGAAAAATGAACAAGGGTTTTTTTAAGCAATCATTATTATTATTATTATTATTATTATTAACGTTAAATTTAATGGGTATGTAATGATTCATGACAGTTATTTTATTTTTTTTTTTTTTTTTTGTTACAGAAATGTCTTAATTTGGCTCCCAAATTCTGGTTTCTTTATTCTATAGCGCTGTGTCTATTTTTGCAGGCTTTTTATAGGTACGGTTTGATTTTTTGGACTTTTCCTTCATCTGTATAGATAGATAGATAGATAGATATGAACAAAGGTATAGATAGATATATAGACTTTTCCTTTATCTATATAGATAGATATGAATGGACAGCTAGATAGATAGATATACATACATATGAACATAGATAGATAGATAGATAGATAGATAGATAGATAGATAGATAGATAGATAGATTTTCCTTTACCTGCATAGATAGATAGATATGAACAAAGATATAGATGTATAGACTTTTCTTTTAGATAGATAGATAGATAGATATGAAAAGATTGGGCTAGATAGATAGATAGATAGATAGATAGATAGATAGATAGATAGATAGATAGATAGATAGATATTGAATAGACATAGCTATGTAGATATGTATGAAGATAGATGTCTGTGTGAATCGACTGAAAATGTATTTAGCCACCAAATAACTAGAATCGAACCTTTTAAGAAAAAAAAACACGTAAGCCACGCAACCTTTCTTTCTCCACAATTCGTTGTATTTGTACCCATTTCTGTAAAATAGGATCATTTCTATTGCAACGTTCTCCAGTCATCCTAGCTCTCTTTGAAACTAACCTAAACTCTTCAATCTCTACTACTGAATTCTCTGTTCCTTGTTAACTTCTTCATCGAAAGTATTCCAGGGTCCACAGACATGGCCTCGGTGTCTGTGTTTGTGAAAAATCTCCCAGTGGTAAACGAATTGTCTTTTGAGTCTACAGTTGTTCTTACATGTGCTTACAATTGTCGACATTAAACTCCGTTATTTACCTCTTGCTCCTTTGTCGTTGCCCTTCTTCACAGGACTATTACTTGTTATAATATCCGGCATTATAGATATGGCTCTGTCTCTACATTCGTTTGCCAATATGTGTTTGGCGCCTTCAATACTCATCATGCCAAGTGGCTTCCTTAAATCCAGATTTTGAATTCCTCACTAGCTAAACCTCTCACTCAAATAATAGATTTCCTCTCTCTAGTAATACTGACGGACACACATCTTTATCTACTCTCCAGATTCTTGTCGCTGTTTACAACTCTGTCCTTGGCAACTCCTGCCACGTTGTAGTGTCTGTAGAGATTTCTTTCCGCTCGTCTATTAAGCAAGAACTTCTTATTCACAGGGGGATATTTTTGTTACCAAGGTTCAAATTGGGACCCATTTCATTGCCACTTGGAGTGAAGTTTTTAATCTTCCCATTGAAAATTATACCACCAGGGTTTCTTCCCGGGTGAAAGCCGACATCGACGCTTTCGTAGCA
Organism: Acanthosepion pharaonis; assembly: GCA_903632075.3. Classification (NCBI taxonomy): domain Eukaryota; kingdom Metazoa; phylum Mollusca; class Cephalopoda; order Sepiida; family Sepiidae; genus Acanthosepion; species Acanthosepion pharaonis. Next base: position 436,578 of record CAHIKZ030000068.1, read on the forward strand.
ATAGAAAAATACTAAGTAGGACCGCAAATCCTCCTTGCTTCACTCCGAGCTGTTCAGCTGCTATAGCCTACAGGAATCACTTCTTCCAGCTATACCAATAGGACAGTTTGGTCCATAGTAGACGACCTCTTATATTTATTCGTAACGAATGTAAGCGTGTCGCTTTTCTTTGATAGAATGTGTTGTGGCCTTGTTGGGGCCAGAAATAATGACACAAAGAGATGAATTGAGTTAAACAAATATATTAACAGGAACAGTAATACAAATATATACAAACGAGAGTGTTACAGCAAGAATGTTCGGTCCGACTGTCAGAGCTGACTGCTGGAAACGTCAACCTCCAAAAGGCAGTACCTGCTCCTATTTATAGCAGGGAGAGTTCCTGTGTGCGTGGGTAAATTACCATAATAATAATGAAGATAGATAGATAGATAGATAGATAGATAGTGTTGTGGCCTTATTAAAGCCAGAAATAAAGACACAAAGAGATGAACTGATTTAAACAAATATATTAACAGAAACTGTAATACAAATATATACAAGGTAACCAAAAAATTCTGTCCGTTTTTTGATTAGTCATTGAATGAAGTTGAAATATATACGAAAGCGTGTAGCAATTGTTTTCAAATTCGGACAGACGTAAGTAAGAACATCAGACGTTACAAAAAAAAACACACGCACCGTGCCCGGCCATCAGTTATAAGCCGGACAGCTGTGAGAAGGATGGAAGTGTCTAGAGATCTCGTTTGGGGCTGTTTGCTTCAAAGTGGGCTTATCAGCAGCTGCATCAAGTCGCCGCATATGTCAAGCGTTTGGGGATAGTGCTGTGGATGAACGTACTGCAAGGCATTGGTTTCGAAAATTCAAGTTGGGAGATTTGTCTCTCCATGATGAGCCTCGCAGTGAATTTGTAAACAGTGACAACTACAGCTGATAATGCAAGACTCTCCGAACGGATTGAGTCCTCATGGTGACTGGCGTGTTTATTTAAAAATAAATACGCAAGAATTCACCCTCCCCTCTACCAGGCGCCAATAGCTTAGTGGTAGAATCTCCGATTAAATCCAAATTAGCCGGGCTTCGGCTTGAAGCGATCGGATGTTTAGCCATACTGATGAGCTGTGATACAGCGAAACAGTGTGTCTGTGGATGACTCTCTCTCTCTGTTTCTCTGTCTCTCTCTCGCTATATATATATATATATAAATATAAAAGTGAACATAGAAGTCAACACTTAGAGGCAACAGTCTGTTTCATGCTAGATGCAATCGTCAGGCCCTGACGATTGCATCTATGTGTTGACTTCTATGTTCACTTTTATATTTACACACTTTCTATTTCTGATATTGAGCACTTTATCCCATAAATATAGCACACCTTAAGACTATATTTCTTCATATATATATATATATATATATATATATATATATATATATATATAGTTTATGCAAATTTAGGTAATCCGTATGGGTAGACCTGAGGAGGATGATATCCAGAGAGCTCAAAGTAAAATTCAGAGCAGATATGTTTGAATAAAAGACAGACCACGTTAAGATTCCATGTAATAAGCTATTTCACCATAACCCCTTTAACAGGGTTCTGGATCATCAGACTTTACTTCCAAAAGCTGAAATGAAAAATGAAAAGAAATTCACACGTTTTTTACGGACCTCATCAAGTATACGTAAAGTTAACGAAGTGAGGGAGTGAGGTGGGAGAGGGGATATGAGTGTGTCATATGTATCATTTTAGTTTCCTATTTTAACCCCAGTGTGTCGGCTGGATGTTGCTCAAATTTAACGCGTCTCGTCTTTAGATAAAGGTGGTTAAGGGGTGAGCGATAAGAACTACATTAAAGGAAGACGTTACAACAACCCCAATAAATTACACGACAGGTTTCATTCAAATTTTTAGACGCTGTCAGTTCGCGTTACTTTAACGTGCATATTTGGGAGGTTAAGGTTTGATAAATATCTTAATTTTCAAACAATCTACGAAGAAATTAATTTGAAATTCGGTGGAGTTTGGGGTATTATTTCAGGATATTATATCGATTTCAAATCTGAATAAATCCTTAACTCGCCAGTAATTTACAATCGCCTGATGAGATGCTTTGTATACGCATCGAAACACGACTGCAATTGTGTAGCAATTTTGACGTTTTCGGTGTAATATCCTAAAATAAAGAATTTTGCTCTACTTTGTATTGAGCTCTCTTTTAAATTAATTGTTACGAACGTTGGAATTGTACTCTCATCGTTCTCATCTTACACACACATATATATATATATATATGTGTGTGTGTGTGTTATTCCGTCATCCTCAAATTTGGTCAAATCTCCGAATCTCTGCATATACATGTCAGCTAGACATGAAGAGTGAAGTCGGAAGCCGTTTTGTGTCTGTCGAGCAAGTGTCCTGAATGTCTTTATTAAGTGGAAACATTTTAAGCAAAACACAAAGGGGAAAAATGTTGCAGAAAAGTTCATCTTTCCATCGATTTTCCTCCGGACTACAACTTTATTTTGATTGATATTTAAAGAAGCGTTGCACTCAATAATCTCTCACTCTCTCACTCTCTCTTTCTTTTCCTCGCTACCTCTTTTTCTTTTTCTTTCTCTTCTTTTCTCTTTGTCCTTCTCTATCACTCTCTTTCTCATTCTTTTCTTCTCTATCTCTTCTTTTCTTTCCCCGTCTTTTCTCTCTGTCCTTCTCTCTTTAACTTTCTTTTCGTTTCTGTCTTTTCTTTATCTTTCTCTGTCTTTCTCTGTCCTCTCTCTCTCTCTCTCTCTCTCTCTATTTTTCTCTCCATGTTTTTTCTTTTTCATTCTTTCAGTTTATCTCTCCCTCCCTATATATATATATATATATATATATATATATATATATATATATATATATATATATATGAATGAACAGATGGCCGAAGATAGATATGAACATACAGAGATCGATATGAACAGATTAAAATGAATGGTTAGATGATCACAGACGAGATAGATAGATAGATAGATAGTAACAGACATAGATAGATAGATAGATAGATAGATAGATAGATAGAAGATAGATAATGAACTGAAATGGTCTTTTGAACCTGTAATTTCACTTTTTCTCTCTCTCCTCTTTCACTCCCTTTCCTTTTTCATTTCTTTCTCTTTATCTCATTTTCATATATATATATATATATATATATATATATATATATATATATATATATATATATAAAGTGGACAGTTTTGACGATAGCGTTTGAGTATGAAACAAACTGTCGCCGCTGGGTGTTGATCTCAATGTCGACTTTTATATTTACATACGCTCTATCTCTGATATTGAACACGCTTAACCCATAAATATAGCATACGTTAAAACTATATTTTATCACACACACACACACACACACACACACACACATATATATATATATATATTTCGCTGTGTTGATGTGAGTTTGTGACCCTGAGTTTCACGCTCTTTGCGATCGTCAGACAAAGTGATTAATTTTGAAATTTCGGATTTATTTATGGTATGAATAAATCCAAAATTTCAAAATTAATCAGTTTGTCTGACGATTGCAAAAGCATGAAACCCAGGGTCACAAACTCACATCAACACACCTATATATATATATATATATATATATATATATATATATATATATATATATATTAGCTCTATCACTGATATTGAGCGCTTTCCAATAAGTACCGCGCATATAGTATACTAGCAGTAGAGCCCGGCGTTGCCCGGGGATATAACAACAAGCGATAGATCATGTATCCACCATCATAAAGACTGAAAAATAAAATTGACAAAGATTATTGTTTAAGGTTGACGGACATGCATGTCTTAATTAGTTTTTTTTTTATTTTTTACGAATTGGTCAAACCCAAACGCAAACAAAAACATTGTTTTCAACCATTATGAGTCTACTGATTGAATAGAATTTTATTATAAACAATTGTCTTGTAAATGGAATTTTTAAAGCATTCTGAATGTAAAAATAAAGAAAAAAGTGTGCAAGAGAATAAGAAACACTACCTGCCAAAAAAAAGAAAAAAAGTGAAGTTTTGTTTTATCGGCTGAAAAATATAGGAAATCCGCTCCCATATTTAAAGTAACCCACACACACAAACAAACCGATGTGAGTTGTCCCCCTTTCATTTTCACGATGTCTCTTAATCGTGTTTACAAATTGATTTTGTGCAAAAACAATTAATTTTTTCCCATTTTTGGCGCTTTTAGAACCACCACAAGGTAATTTTATGTAGTCCTGTGAAGTTTTGTTGAAATCAGTTGAAAAATGTAGGAAATCCGATCCAAATATATAAACGTTACACACACACACACACACACACACACACACACACACACAATCTGCATTTTATAATAAGCAAGATAAATAATCTATATATGCAATGTGAATGTGTGTGTGTGTGTGTGTGTGTGTGTGTGTGTGTGTGTGTGTGTGTGTGTGTGTAAAAGGTCAACCCAATAATCCAGGTAATTTAGCAGCTTGATAATTGTGTTTATATCGCAGGGTACTCGGTGTTTCCCGTGTCTCGTCAGCCATTTTTTATTTTTTTGAACTGGTCATTTTGCGCCTGATGTTTCCTGGAACTCATATGCAAAATATCAAGTTCAATGACATCTTCATGAAGCCACACAAGCACTAGAAACAGAACCATAAGTAAAATAACACTGCCTTATATAAATAAATATATACAAATTATATATAAAATAACGTTAGTAAAGACAGATTTTTGGTGCGTTTGTTGGGTAGAGACATTTTGAGTATAGATACTATTAAATGTGGCAGTTAGTTTCCTGATGCATAGATTTGATTTCTTTTTCATCCTAACTAATGATTTAGAGTTAGATTACAGAATCTTTCACCACGCCCTCCCTCTGTCACTGTTTCTCAGTGGATGTGCGAGTGGTGTAATCGATAGCGGCTTCGAATGAGAAATCAAGTAGCTGAGTTCGAATTCCTTGGAAAGGTTTGAATCTTCCCCCGAAGTATGGGTTAATTAGTTATTGCAATATTCACTCGCCAAAAAAAGCATTACTCTTACAAGCCAAAATGTTTCGGCTTTAAATAACTCACAAAGGGTTGATAAACCGTAAAATCAGATCAATATGTTTTCAAGTGTATATGACACAGTATTTAAAGCGTGTATAAAATCTTTAATATACATATGAGATAATAATAATAATCAGTTTAAATATTTTATATAAATATATATATATTTTTTTTTTTTTTTGGTGTGGTCTAACTCATTGTAACCGTTTTACACGTTTGAAATGAATTTGAATCACAACGCTTTAAAAAAACATGTCAGGATTTAACCAACAAAATTTTGTCTATCACACTGACAACACCCAGTTCTTGATAATGACTGAGATGGACGAAAACACTTGATTAAACAGAAAAAAATGAGAACGTAAAGCAGTTTATCCACAATTTTTATTGCATTGTACAAAATCTTATTAAAAATAAAATAAAAATTAAACAAATAGATATCGCCAATTGAATTTAACAATACGTTTTTATATATATTCGTGTGTGCATACACATACACACGAATATATATATATATATATATATATATATATATATATATATATATATATATATATATATTAAGCGATTCACTCCAAACAAGGCGGAAAGCCACTAGCACGCAAGGGGTTACAGAGAGTTGGAGCGAGAGCAAAGAGGAGTGATAGAGGAAAGGATGAAGAAAAGGATAGGGGATAGATCAAGGCATCTGTAGACATTAATTGACGTTACATTTGAATAGTTGGAGATTATAGCTATCAGGGAAACAGGAAGAGGGGAGGGAGTTCCACAGGCGAGAGGTGCGAGACATGAAGCTATTGGAGTAGAAGAGACGGCTACATTTGACAGTTTCGACAGTGAAAGGGTGTGAGCGAGATACAAGCCGAGTTGAACGCTCAAATTCATCAAGTCTGGGAACCAGCGAAAGCAGCTCATCGGAGCAGTTACAATGAAAGCATTTGTAAAAAAGACAGAGGGAGGCGACGGCACGTCTGTGAGAGAGCGACTCCAGCCGATTTCATTTAGATTATTTTTATTTTTATTTTTGTTTCCATCAATTTTGTCGCACATTGTGATAATAGAAGATCTGCCAAGTATAGTGAGATGTTGTAAGAACATGGACATAAATTTACTGTGGATGATCTAACAAAGATTTAAAAAAAATATGGAATTCCATAGCGGATAATTTTTCACGTTCTAATGAAGACTAAAGCAAAACTATCAACCGTTGCATTTAAACGCAAAAAGAAATGGATAGCTACAAATAGTTTTTCCTTACCAGTTGCACACCTGATGATGATCTCAGAAGGAGATGGAAAGTACTTAGGGAAAATAAAAGTAAATCTCACTCTTACAGTGTATTTTATGCTTTATTCAATTGTAATGTATGGGAAAATATTCGGGAATATAAAAGGAGTATGATCAAAATAAGCAGACATAATGTTTGTAATTTATTTAATCAGGCACACACACATATCTATATATCTATTTGTATATATATATATATATATATATATATATGTATGTATGAAAAAATATAGTCTTAAGGTGTGTTATATTTATGGGATAAAGTGCTCAATATCAGAGATAGAGCGTATATATATATATATATATATATATATATATATATATATATATATATATATATATATATATAATCGGGATATATCATTTGTCTCGGTGGCAGGCAAGAGTTGTTCTGAACAGAATAATGACTCAGCTTGTAGATTATGTTTATCCTTCATCGTTGTGTGGTTTTAGGGCTTAGATAAATAAATATATAGATAGATAGAAGGAGAGAGAGAGAGAGAGAGAAACCTTAGATATGATATATTGTCTGTAACAAGTTGCAGAGAAAAACGCTGAGTTATTTCTGGTCTTTGTTGACATAACTCAGGCTTTTGCCTCCGTTAATCGCCATGATTTGTGGTCAGTGCTGAAGAAAATTAGAATTCATGATAAGATGTGCAATGTCATAATATGCTTCCTTGAAAACATGGAAGTTTCTGCCAAGTCGGCTGGTCGTTCATCGGATCCCTTTCAGTTTAAAGAGAAGACAATGCAGGGATGTGTAATGACCCCTTTTTATTTGCTATTTTCTTTTCTCTGATGCTGGAGCATGCCTTTTTCGATTATAACAATGGCGTTTTGTTTGAATTTTAAATCATTATCTTATTATTATTGATTACTTTAGTGCAGCATTTCTCAACTTTTTTACCATTGCGTAACCTTTAAAATAAATGACATGTCTCCAGGAACCTCTGCGCAAAAGCAAAATTATATACCATATATTTCTCATTTTATTTTCATCGTAATTCACGTATATATTTTTGGATAACTGGTTTAAGGAAAAATGAATACTTCTTTGTCAATTTTTTCTGTTATACTAAATAAAATTCAAACTGTTCGTTTACAATACTTCATCGGGGAGTTTTCATTCATACAAAAAATTCTAAAGTCAAACGTAAAAATAAACATAAGTAACCAATATCATATATGATACCTATAATATAAATGTAAACAGAGTGTAAACAGGAATATTAGGTATATGAAATTAAATAAAAAGTCAAAAGTGTATTAGCTTATCTCACCTGTTATCGCGAAGCCCTTGGGGACGTTTTGGGGAATCTTAGGGCCCCGGGGAACCACGGTTGAGAAACGCTGCTTTAGTGTATCTCCATTAATTATTCCCTACTGAATATTATTGATAAATATACTTAGTTGGGATTATGAATGAACTCAAATAGTTTATTCATTTGTTTATTACTTATTCCATTAATTAATTATTTCATTAATTATTTTATTTTAGTTCTTTTATTTATTTACTTATTTTAATTTTAATTTTATTTTTTAGGGTATCTGTTACTTTAGTTGGAAGTATTGGCTCGTTTAAAATATACTACATTATCTGCGTCGTATATGATGCATATATTTGAATTTTCTTGGTAATGTTTTACAAGATATTTGTTTTTAGTTTTCGGTTTTTATGTAACGCGGTAAAAAATTGTTTTCGTGAATACATTTTGAGATAAGTTCTGATCTTTTACTAAGTAATTTGTGTTTGTCCGGGAAGATATTTATAACTATTTTCTCCTCCAGACAAAGTTTATAGTTTTGAGAGTCATTGTTGTAAGCTGGTGCCGTTTTCCTTATTTTCTATGATACTTTTGGTGTATTTTGATTCTAAGGTCACATATATGTTAAGAAAGAGTTGTGCTATTTGTGTATTATTAAAAGATGCTTTGTGTGCTTGGTTTTTCAGATTCTAGGGTCCCTCAGTTATTCTTAAGCATATATTTTTTCTTGGTTATCTGTTGTTTATACAGTGGCTTGGTATAGTAGGACAAACTGGATTTTTTAGTCTTGGTTGGCAACCATTTTAGAAGAAGGGAAACTCTAAATTCAGAATCATAGGAGGTCTGTTTGAGAACCTCGTGACGCACTATATGCACGATCACTATGATCAGTCCTTCCTAAAAGTTTGGATGGTTCTATACAAGCCTTCACTACTATGACCAAGCCATATGAACTGAGTAGGCTGATTGTTCATTCTTAAGGGCGGAATTGTTGGGCCCTTATACATTGAAGACGACGAGAGAAACCATTCACACACGGACACATCGATTTTTACACGAGTGTGTCTGATAATTATTAAGTGGGTTAATGAAGATGTCGGCGATCCTGTCTCTCCAGACATTCTGTTTTGCCTCATTTGTGAATTGCCATGCCTTCTTGAAAAAAAAAAGATAGACTGGATTCAGCTGTCTCCACCAAATTTTTCCTTCTCTTTGACTGGATGGCACCCAAGGCTAGCGAGCCTAATTTACTCTGCTATTTAACGAATAACGAGGTGGGGATGAGAGTATATTTTGTGTGTCCTTCGCTTAATTTCTTAGTTAGCACCTATGTACGTTACAACCTGCCAGTACCTCATAAGTAATGGAATATTCCGTTTTTATCGGGGTAGAAAGACGGAGAAATTATATGAGAGATGCTACTTTGTTTTATGTGAGAAAAAGAAAGAAAGAAAGAAAGAAAGAAAGAAAGAAAGAAGGGGAGATAGAGGTGTTTAACGTCTTCTAATAATTCCTCATGGACAATTCCGTTTTGATCGTGTGAGAGGACAGGAGACATATTAGGGACGCTACTTGGTTTAAGGGAAAAAATGAAAGAAAGAAAGAAAGAAAGAAAGAAAGAAAGAAAGAAGAGACGATAACGCCCTTATACGTATCAGTTTTGTTTCAGTGAAATGGAAAAATGTTGTCAATTTCAAATCTTAGCATTTGTATCCCCCAACTTCTTTAAATAACAAACAGCATTCATATTTATAATTGTTATTGCAATATTTTATTAAAGTTGTTAAGCTCATTCATTTAACGTTGCGATCGGGGGAATTTATACTGAAATGTAGCAGTTCTTGGGAAGAAGCTGTCCGAATGGAACTTTCTTCTTACTAATGGAATGCGAAGAAAATGGGGATGATTTCTTCCAATGTTCATCCAATAAAAGACTCAAGAGCCACTCAAGGTAGACGCTTTACTGAATGAGGATGTACGAACTTAAATGGAGGAGTTACGTACTGATTAGGAAGATATGTAGGAAACATAAAGGTTATCTTAGACTTGAAGAGGTTAAGATTGTAGTAATTAGGGAAGCACCCTCTCGGGAGTTTGTTCCACAATGGTTCTTGAGAGCAAGCTGTCCGAATGGGAATTTCTTCTTACTAATGGAATACGAAGGGAATGGGGATCATTTCTGCCAATGTTCGTGGCATCGTGAATCCTATCTGTGAAGCCCTTGTAGTTGTGAAAGCTTTTGAACTCTATCAAGACAGGAAAGTGAGGTCGAGGCAGCACCTGTTTTGTATACACATTTCCTTCCGGGTTCCAACAAGAGACCTAAGGTCAGAAATGGCTTCATGATCTTCTCCACTGTTCATTTTTCTAAAAAAAAAAACATGGATAAATAAACTTAAGATCAAACACATTTGACATAGATAAAAAAGAAAGAAAGAAGAGAATATAGGCATGTATAAGTCTTCTGTCAAAACCTCATAAATAACGGACTATTCCGTTTTGATCGCATGGAAAGAGAAGAAAAGACGCTACTTGGTTTCAATCAGAAAATGAATGAATAAAAGAATGATAGAAGTGTTTAACGGCCATTTCAGTCAAATGGAAAAGCTTTTCAATTTCAAATCTTTTCATTTGAACCCATTTCTTAAAATAACGACCAGCGAAAAACAAAACACATATCAGAAACGCTACTTGGTTTCAGTGAGAAGGATAGAAAGAAAGAAGGAGAGAAAGAAGTCAAAATAGAAGTGTTTAACGGCTATGTCAGTGAAATGCGAAAGGTTTTCAATTTGAAATCTTTTTATTTGTACCCACTTCTTAAAATAACGACCAGCGAAAAACAAAACACATATCAGAGACGTTACATGGTTTTAGGGAGAAAGAAAGAAAGAATGAAAGAAAGAAAGAAAGAAGTGTTTAACGACTATTTCAGTGAAACTGAAAAAGTTGTCAATTTTAAATCTTTTCATTTGTACCCACTTCTTAAAATAACAACCAGCTCTTATATGTATGATTTTATTGCAATATTTTGTTGAAGTTGTTAAGCTCAAATATTTAAAGATGCGATCGGCAGAATTTATACGGATATCTTATTGTCGAAGAACACGGCTTATTCAATCATTGACTGAAAAATTAAGATTCATCAGAAGTTTAAAATAGGAAAACCGTAAAATTTTCATGGTTAATTCCAGTATGAATTAATGTCTTTTCCCAAGAATATTTTTGTGAAAGTGAATGCCAAAACTAAGCCGGAATATGAACACGCCCATCCACTTTTTAATGCAAGTTCCCTTCAGGGTGTAGGTAGTCAGGACTCTCCATCTTTTCCTTAATTATCTGTGAATCGCCATGCATTTTGGGGAAAGATAGTGGAGTGGTTGCTTGCTATCACTTCCACAGTTGGGATTTTTTTTCTCCTAGACTGATTGCCACTAAAGGCTAGACAGCTCAGTCTACCTTTCGATTTTGCCTTGCTATCTGGCCGGGAGAGAAGAGATGGATTCATGCCTTTTCCAAAGGGAATTTTGCGAACGTAAACGCCACAGAGAAGGCCGGAAATCGAACTTTAAAAAAAAATTAACTTTCCTACTCTATAGTGTGTGTGTGTGTGTGTGTGTGTGTGTGTGTGTGTGTGTGTGTGTGTGTGCAATAAAATCATGTTTTGCTGCTTTAAAGAGATATTAGGTTGTTCAGAAAAAAATGTCTCATTTTAGAAGGACCCATTTGTGTTCTAATACATTATTAGGACAATTGCCCTAAAATATATTACTCATTCCTAATGATTAAAAAGTGTCCTCTTTGTTAATTTTATATCAATAACTTTCAGAACCTTTTTCTCAAATACGTGACGTACGCTATGCATACACTTGAAATTTTATTAGATTATTCGGAAAATAATGTCGCATTTTAGAATGAACCTTTTAATTGTGTTTTGATATATCATTGTTGTGATAGTTGCACAATAATATATTACTCCATCGAAGTGTTAAATAGTTCTCGTTTGTAAATTTATATCAATGTCTTTCGGAATTTTGTTCTCAAATACGTGACGCACCCTATGCATACGGTGCAAAATAGTATTAGGTTATTCGGGAAATAATATTCCACCTGAGAATGAACCTTTTCTGTTCTAATACATTATTATGATAGTTGCCCCAAAATATATTACTCTGTCCAAGTGATTAAAGAGTCGTCGTTGTTAATTTTATATCAATCTTTTTCAAAATGTTGTTCTCAAATACGTGACACACCATGGGTATACACTGGAAAGTAATATCGGGTTCTTCGGAAAATAATGTCCGATTTTAGAATGTACCTTTGATAATAGTTGCACAAAAAATATTACTCATTCTTCATGATTAATGTTCGTCTTTGTTAATTTTATATCAGTCTCTTCCAGAATGTAACATAAAACATTATATACCCCCCAACCTGAACATGAAAAAAGATACGTTTACTTCTTTTTTTGCGTTAGTTAAAGCTTAGTCATAATGCGTCTCAAAGCGCTGCCAACATTAACAGAGCAAGGGGTGAAGGATCTACTTGTGATCGGATAGTACGGCGCTGGTTTCGGAAGTTCCACAGCGGGGATACGAGTCTTGAAGATCAAGGTGGTAGAGGACGTCCTTCTACAATTGAGAATCAACACTTGAAAACACTCGCTGAACAAAACCCACGTCAAAGAAATGTTTCAGATAATGGGTGTCAGCATTTCAACAAAATCGGACCATCTCAAGAAAATTGGCAGGGTTAAGAAACTCGCTAAATGGCTCAGTGAAATTCAAAGAGTTCGATGTTTTGAAGTACACCCTTGTGCAAATTAATTATACAGGAAGATGTGGAGGGCCATGATCACCTACAATCTTGTGCAAACTAATTGCAACAAAACGAATAACTCCGTTACCATTTACTTTTTTTCATATTTTTTCCAATGAAACATGACCCAGTGCATATGTTAGTACTTCGTATGTCCATTCCACAAGTCAGTCCTTGTAGACTGACCACAGATTCTCGATTGGATTTAAATCAGGAGAGTTTCAGAGCCAGTCGATAGTGCTTTGATTTACTCACTAGTAAGGCTTGCCAGTGCGTTCGTGCAACGTTACAATTTTTATACTCTTCCTTTGAGTAAATTCCATCGCGGACAATGGCCTAAGGACAACTAATCGGCAGTCGAGACAATAGTGTTTGAGCGTGATGAAAATCTGATGCAATCACGGATGACGCAATATTTTTCAAGGCCAAACAAATTTCTTTATACACCCCGAAAATAAATTCATATTACTGCACACCACTGCAAATGACCTAATCCGAGGAAAAAAGAGAAATGGATTACACCCTGTCATTCCAGTGGGTCTAAAACTGACCGTATGTTGAAAGAAATGAAACTAAAGCGGTTGTTTCAATTAACACAAATGTATATGTTTCATCTGCGAAATACGAATGATCCATTTTTTTGATCGAAGAGTGACTAGTGATGAAAAATCAATTCTTTATGATAATCGAAAACGATGGGCTTGATCGTGATGAAGGGCCCAAACACATTACTTAACCGAAATTGCGCAAACAAATTATGGTGACTGTCTGCTGATCCAACATTGGCGTCATCCATTACAGCTGGATCTAGATTTTGGATCTGGATCTGGAATCTGGTTTAGTACCAGCAACTTTTTATTCGGCGAGGTACAATTCTGCCTCACGAAAATGCTCGGCCACATGTAACCGGATGACCCTACAGAAGCTCACTGACTTGAGATGCGAGACTTTGCCACACCCAACATATTCCCCTGGTTTCTTGCTCAATGGCTACTACTTTTTCAAGCATCTTGACAATTCTTTAAGCCAAAAGACATTCCGTTGCAAAAATGCCACAATTGCATTTAAAGATTTCTTGGCTTTCGAGTTTTAGCAGAAAGGCAAAAATAACCTTGTAACTTGACGACGGAAATGGTTAGCGGTTCAGAGTTCCTCTTTTAACTGGTTTAAACATTTTTAAATACATTAATTAAGGAATAAATGTTGATTCTATACGTATCTCCGGGAACATTTTTGAGTTGATCCAGTCGTTCCGGTCAAATGATGAAATGAAAGTTATCTTGAACAGCCACTCGTCTACATCCTTTCGTATTATCGCGGGTGTCCCCAAGGGCTCCATCCTTGGTCCTACGTTGTTTTTAATCTTCATTAATGACTTTCCCGATGATATCAACTCTCAAATTGGCATCTACATTAACGACCATTTACTCCTGCCTCCATAGGAAGACTGATCAGTCAGATCAGGTCAAAATGGCAGCTGATGTACAAAACGAACGTTAACTGAGGCAAAAATGTCGTGTTAAACGCTTCCAAAACTAGTCCGATGTTTTATTTATTTTTTGTTTATTTATTTATGCATTTATTTTATTTTTGTTTATTTATTTATTTTATTTTGTTTTATTTTTTGTTTGTTTATTGATTTATTTTATTTTATTTCATTTTTTGTTTGTTTATTGATTTATTTTATTTCATTTCATTTTTTGTTTATTCATTTATTTATTTATTTTATTTTATTTTATTTTTTGTTTATTTATTTATTTTATTTTATTTTATTTTTGTTTATTTATTTATTTTATTTTATTTATTTATTTCAGTTTATTTTATTTTTTGTTTATTTATTTATTTATTGCATTAACACTAGTGTCATGGCTACATTTAATTCCTCTTGCTAACCGATTTTCACATCAGTTTTAAAATGCAAAAATTCCTTAACACAACACTTCGGAAGTCATTTGTCATTTCTGGTTTTGACTAACGTGTTCTTAAAAATTTTCCTACCGATGGTTGATATTCTTAAGTTAATATATAAATACAGCAGGTGCAATTTTGGAAATTTCAATCTTTTCCTGACTTTGAAATGTTCGCTTTAAGACATGTCACTTTATTTAAAATATGGCTGCGACCAAGTTTAAATGTAACAGAATTCAGACGTCGCTCGGGCATATAAAGGTTATCGTTAATAAGAATTGAAAATAATCAAAAGGAAAAAATGCGCAAATATTACAAGTATAATGGGATAGAGGAAGGCCTTAATTTTTCTGGGGTTGTTAGTCAGACCTACTTAAATATACTGGTCCACTCGTAAACATAGGGAAACATTAGAATCCTTTAGACTAGGCCTTAGGATTGATTTATTCGGGTAAGATAGTAGAATAATGTAGAACCTATACTGGAATCAAACCGCTTGCATGGGGACAGAAGATCAATTGAGTAAACAGACCCAAATAGAAAGGGGCGTAAGACAAGGATGTGTCTTCTCACCGGACTTCTTCAACCTTTACAGTGGCGTATTCTTGAGAGAATTAAAAGTCTTATCAGAATTCATTATTGGCGGCCAAGATCTAAGCAACATTATATATGCAGATGAGTATTGACAGCAGATGCAGAAAAAAACTACAGGATCTACAAAAAACAATGAAGGAAAGCAAGAAGAAAAGACTAAGCATCAATTATAAAAAAAAAAAATTGTATGGTTGTTAGCGAAAGGATGAGCCCAAAATACAAATTACAAATCGCAAATGCCAAAATTAAACAAGTCCAACAACTTAAATATCTGGGAAATGTTTTAACAGAGGACAGAAAGAGTGACACTGAAATCAGAAGGTGCATTAGGCAAACGAAAGATGCCTTTCAAAAGCTAAGCAAAGTATTAAGAAATAGAAAAATATCGTTGGAAACGAAGAAAAAAGTACTGAAATATTATGCATTATAAGTCCTCCTTCTATGGCAGTGAATGATGGACAATCCTATCTCAGATAAAGAAGAGACTTGACGTAACAGAAGGATGCTGAGAATACCACGGACTAAATAAACAAAGTTTTAGAGAAAATGAAGACAAAAAGGACACATACGTAACATCAGTAAGAGACAGTTGAAATTTCTATGGTACATAATGAGGAAAGAGGGCGTAGAAAATTTGACACTCACAAGATATATTGAAAGTAAAAGGGACAGAGAAAAGTATTGTTTTATTCAACTGGTAATTCATTGCCTTTGTATCTAATTAATCCTTTTCAGACTCTGTAGAAAAAGAAATAGAAAATATTATGCAGCCTTCCAACTCTCTATATATAAAGATCTGTTTATATCTCACAACGAAAATCCTATTCAGTGGTTTCTTCCAGACTAGAATCGAAGAGTTACGGACGCATCACTTGCAAACAACGGTACCCGTCCGATTACTGAAGTTAAGCAATCCCGAGCCTGATCAGTACCTAGATGGGTGAAAATATCGGGTGCTGTAAGCTTGGGTGTGCGGGTGGTATAATGAATAATGATTCGGAATTGTTAATCAAAGAGGCGAGTTAAGCAACATAGAGACTGTTCAGTACCTAGATGGGTGACCGTTTAGGAATACCGGCTGCTGTAAGCTTGGATATACGGGTGGTGTAATCATTAATGGCTCGGAATTGTTAATCAGAGAGCCGAGTTAAGCAACACAGAGACTGTTCAGTACCTAGATGGGTGACCTTTTGGGAATGCCGGTTGCTGTAAGTTTGGATGTACGCGGGGGTGTAATCAATAATGGCTCAGAATTGTTAATCAGAGAGTCGAGTTAAGCAACACAGAGACTGTTCAGTACCTAGATGGGTGACCGTTTGGGAATACCGGGTGCCGTAAGCTTGGATGTTTGGGTATTATAATGAATAATGATTCGGAATTTTCAATTGGAGATCCCAACTCCATTCGGAATTGTTATATTCACTTCCGCGAAAATACCCTTGGGAAAGGCATGAATCCACCTCTTTTACCCAAGCTATGAGTTAATTAGTAAGACTTGTATCACTAAAAAGAACATTATTATCTAAAAATAAATAAAATAAAGGGTGTTCGATGGACCGATTTTAAACGTGAATTTTACCGATTTTCGCCACGTCATAGAAAAGATGCGTCCTCCGGTAAAAGCACCTCAGCACGGTTCCATATAGGATACAGGTTCGAATCCTGTCGGAGGACGCATATTTTCTATGACAATTTCTCGGACATTCAGGCCGGTAAATGTTGTTAATACTGTTTATTATAAACAGAGCATTTAGTTAAATATTTGTATCTATCAAAAAGAGTGTATAAACATAATAATGTCTTAAAATTATTGTCGAACTTTGTCCATTTCATAATATATATATATATATAATTATGTATTTGGGCAGCAATCCCCTTTTTATACAAGTTTCATTAAAAACTAATGACAAGGTACTGTGGTTAAGTTTTTTTATTTAATTTTTCTTGTGTTCTTATAATTTTCTACTTTTCGGGACATAAATTATGTAGCAATTGTCCGAATGTTCTGTATATCCGAGCGCTTTCGGCTATACTTCTAGCCATTATCATGTATGATTTTATTTTTTACTTCTAACTGAATGTATAGATTATTTTATGTATGCATCTACAGTTGCCGAAATGTTTTATTTTCCAAACACGGTCAGCACATTATGGCCGTGTTCATAGTTGATACTATTGAGTATAGGCTTTTTTCTTTTTTATTAATAATTCTACCATTATTTTTTAGCCTCTTTTTACATGTGGTTGAGGCTGTTATATTTGTATTATCAACGTGTCTGTTACAGTAAGAGTTTGGTAGGTCAGCATGTGTGTTTATAACATCTAGAACTTGATTTGCGTAGAGTTTAACGGCCAAGACGCTGTGACGATAACAAATAAATGAGGATTCTTTTTATGCGCCGAGTCCCTTCAGGACGTAGACGATCATGGCTCTCCACTTCTCCCTATCCCTTGTTGCTCTCAATAAGTTACGTTCCTCTACTTCCTTCTCCAGGCCACGTTCTGTCATCCACTTGTTTAAGCTCGTCAGGTATGTCATGCGTTGCTTTCCTTTGTCTCTCTTTCCTTCTATTCGACCTGTGAGTATCAAATTCTCCAGGTACTCCTTTCTCATTACGTGTCCCAGAAATTTCATCTGCCTCTTCCTTATGTTAAGTATAAGCTTCCTCCTTGTTTGCATCCTCTCCAAAACCTGATCATTGCTCACAGGCTATGTTGATGGTATCCTTAGCATCCTTCTGTCGAACCATATCTCCGTTGCCTTGAGTCTCTTCTTCATCTTTGAGGAGACTGTCCAACATTCGCTGCCGTAAAGAAGGACAGACGTCACGTAATAGCTCAGTAGTCTTTTCTTTGTTACCAACGAAATCCTCCTGTTTCACAAAACACTGACCAGCTTCTGGGATGTGGGGTTGTCCTAAAAGATAAACGTTTAATAAGGAGATTTTCCCAGGCCAGAAATCGAGAGGAAAAGAAATAGTGTTTCTATTTCTATTTTTAAAGTCAATCTAGATTCCTGTCGGATCTTCATCCCAAATATGGTGCTCGAATCTAAAATGTTTGCGCGCTTTTTCTGAACATTTTGTGTTATTTGGTGTAATCGATTTTATTTTGTCTAGAAAAATACGAAAATGAGACATAAAACAATATTCCAGTGCGGCTTATGTGACGAAACAGTACGAATAATTCATAAGATGGTAGTTGTAGATAACAGATGCTCTATGTATAAGATAGATCTATCTATCTATCTATCTATCTATACCGCTCTCTTCATATCTATTTCGATAGCTAACTCTCTAGATATCTAACTACCTATCTATCTATCTATATCGATCTCTTTATATCTATCTATCTATCTATCTATCTGTCTGTCTGTCTGTCTGTCTGTCTATCTATCTATCTCGGGTTCCTCATATCTATCTATCTCGCTCTATTCATATCTATTTATCTATCTATATATCTCGGTCTCTTTATATCTATGTCACTTTATTCATATTTGTCTATTTCGGTCTCTTCATATCTATCTATCTATCTATCTATCTATCTATCGCTCTCTTCATATCTAGCTCGCTAGCTAGCTGTCTAGATATCTATTTACCTACCTATCTATTTATCTATATTACTCTCTTCATATCTATCTATCTATCTATGTATCTATCTCTCTATCTCTATATATATATATATATATATATCTGTCTATATCGCTTTCTTCATTTCTATCGATCTCTAACACACTTTACATATCTATCTTTCTTTATATACCGCTCTCTTCGTATCTATATATCTCGCTCTCTTCATCTCTCTCTCTCTCCCTCTCCCTCTCTGTTTATTTTTCTATATATCTTTACATATCACTCTCTTCATATCTATCTATCTATCCAGATTGGTAGCTCTCTAGATATCTATCTACTTACCTATCTATATCACTCTCTGCATATCTATCTATCTATCTATCTTCTCTCTCTCTCTCTCTCTCTCTATATATATATATATATATATATATATATATATATATCGGTCTTATCTATCTTATGTATGTATCTAGGTTTCTTCATTATCTATCTATCTATCTGTCTCTCTCTATATATACGTTTCGTCATGACCTTCTTTTTAATCATTTCACCCCCATCAATCGGGAATGCCCCTAGTCCGCAGGGGGGTTACAAAGAGCGAAGGAGAGAGAAAAAACCGAGTACGGGTGGACCGAGGAAATGATAAATGTTGAACGGGGTACAAGATGATAGCATTTAAATTTTTGAAAATTGTAATTATCAGGGAAGCAAGGAAACAGAATGGACTCCCACAGGTAGGAAGTGCGAGAAAATAAACTGTTGGAATAGATGTGGCGGTTAAAAGAGTGGGACCTAGATGCCAATCGAGCAGCAAGCTTAAACTCACATAGTCCGGCCACCAGGGACAAAGCTCGTCAGATCAGCAGCCATGAAAATATTTATAGTAAAGAAAGCGGGAAGCCACGTCTAGTCGGTGAGAAAGTGACTGAAGTCGAGATGCCAGGTCAGGATCGATTATATTGCAGATGCTTCTTTGGATATTGTCGAAAACTTCGAGATGAACAGCAGGATGCAGATAGATAGATAGATATGAGTGAGAAATAATGACTTCAAGCCATAAAGATTTCATACTATTCACCAGTACAAGGCCAAAGAGCCAGTCAAGGTAGAAGCTTATTGAATAAGGTTATTGTAACGGCATAAAAAGATAAGATGTAGATAAGAAGTAAATATTATGGGGTTATGTAGGATAGATAACATTTGACCCTAGACTTCAAGAGGTTAAGCTTGTTGTGATCGGGGAAGTATCATTTTTGGGAGTCTTTTACTATATTCTTTTAGAGACTGGGGATGTGAAACGTACATACACACACGCACATACACACCAATATATATATATATATATATAAGTGTGGGACCTAGATGCATGTCATGTAGTCGGGGCACCAGGGAAAAAAGCTCCTCAGAACAGTTGCCATGAAAATATTTGTAAAAAAGACAGAGGGGAGCCCACGTCATGTCGGTGAGAAAGTGACTGAAGTCGAGATGCCAGGTCAGGATCGATTATATTGCAGATATTTCCTTGGATTTTGTCAATAACCTTGAATAGAATAGTTAACCACTGACTGGAGGTCCTTTTCAGGTTAACTTTGTCGATTCTGACGGATTTGCTTATGGAGACAGGAGTAAATGGCAGTGCCCTCTGCATGAATGCCTACTTGGGAACTGATGACATCAATAAAAAACAGTGATGAAGATCAAGAAACAGCGCAGCACTCAGGATAGAGCTTGCGAGATAACCGCGTTCGTGTAAGAGGATCTGGAAGTGAGCCCGTTTAAAACGACCTTCATTTCATGATTTGATAGGAAAGATTGCATTAAATCAAATAATCGGCCAGTAATACCGTAACCCTGGAGCTTACGTAGAACACCGGCATGCCAAACCCTGTGAATCGCCTTCGATATATCTAGAGTCAAAGCTTGAGCGCCGTTATTATCAAGAGCTTGATATACATATTGAATGATGGACGTTAGCACATCAGTGGTAGACCTGACAAAACGAAAGCCGTATTGTTTGTCAGAGAGTAATTCGTGAAAGTTAAGATGCTTAACCACTTCAGCATTGATTAAAGATCTATCTATCTATCTATCTATCTATCTCTCTTTCTTCATATATATTCATATCACCCCTTCATATCTATCTATCTTGGTCAATTCATATCTATCTATCTATCTTGCTTTCTTTATATTTATCTATACAAAAGTTCCAAGCAGCCTTGTGTAATGCATGAAGTGGTAATCCTGTCCGTGTAATTCGACATTAAATAACCTTACCAGTATTGATATGACAATAGATTAAGAAAAGTAATATATATATATATCCCGTGCAAGGCAGTAAAGCCAATAAGACACAAGGTGGTTACTAAATGTGAAAGAATGAGAAAAAAGAGACACGTTATTAAGGAGAAAGAACAATTAAAGAGTAATGAAGAAGACTAGATATCGATTGACATTGCATTTAAAATTTTGAAGATCAAATTTGTCTAGAAAGCAAGAAGCCGGAAGAGACTTCCACAAGCGAGTAGTACGATAAAAGAAACTGTTAGATTACAACATACGTTTGCATCTAGTCAATTCCAATTCAAATTGTGAATTGATGAGATCTTGCCTAGTACAGTGCTTAAATTCATATAGTCTATGTACCATAGCGAAAAGTTCATCAAAATAATTACCATGAAAGTATTTATTAAAAAAAGTCACTGCGAAGCAACTTCACGGTGGTGGGGAAGGGACCTAAACCGAGCCACCAGATAATCTCTAAATATATACCAGGAGCGCCGTACCATACGTCGCAGCAATATTCAAAGCATGGACGAATGGTAGACTTATAAATATTTACGATAGATTCTGTAGAGAAACATTGCACATTCCTCTTTGGATATTATCAAGAATCTCTAAATATATTGCAGAAGCACCAGAAAAGATGTGGTAGCAATATTCAAAGCATGGACGAATGGTAGACTTATAAATATGTAAGATAGATAACGTAGAGAAAGATTGCACATTCCTCTTTGGATATTATCAAGAATCTCTAAATATATAGCAGACGACCCAGCCCAGATGTGACAGCAATATTCAAAGCATGGACGAATGGTAGACTTATAAATATGTAAGATAGATTCTGTAGAGAAACATTGCACATTCCTCTTTGGATATTATCAAGAATCTCTAAATATATAGCAGACGCACCAGACCAGATGTGACAGCAATATTCAAAGCATGGACGAATGGTAGACTTATAAATATGTAAGATAGATTATGGAGAGAAACATTGCACATTCCTCTTTAAATATTATCAAGAATCTAAATATATAGCAGACGAGACCAGATGTGACAGCAATATTCAAAGCATGGACGAATGGTAGACTTATAAAATGTAAGACAGATTATGGATAGATTCCTGATTGGATCTTATCAAGAATCAAAAATATATAGCAGAAGGACCAGACCATATGTGGCAGCAATATTCAATATTCAAAGCATGGACGAAAGACTTATAAATATTAAGATAGATTATGGAGAGAAACATTGCACATTCCTCTTTGGATATTATCAAGAATCTCTAAATATATAGCAGACGAACCAGACCATATGTGGCAGCAATATTCAAAGCATGGACGAATGGTAGACTTATAAATATGTAAGATAGATTATGGAAGAAACATTATAGATTCCTGATTGGATCTTATCAAGAATCAAAAAATATATAAAGAAGGACCAGACCATATGTGGCAATATTCAAAGCATGGACGAATGGTAGACTTATAAATATGTAAGATAGATTATGGAGAGAAACACTGCACATTCCTCTTTGGATATTATCAAGAATCTCTAAATATATAGCAGGAGCACCGTACCATATGTGGCAGCAATATTCAAAGCATGGACGAATGGTAGACTTATAAATATGTAAGATAGATTATGGAGAGAAACATTATAGATTCCTGATTGGATCTTATCAAGAATCTTTAAATATATAGCAGAAGGACCAAACCATATGTGGCAGCAATATTCAAAGCATGGACGAATGGTAGACTTATAAATATATAAGATAGATTATGGAGAGAAACATTATAGATTCCTGATTGGATCTTATCAAGAATCAAAAAATATATAGCAGAAGGACCAGACCATATGTGGCAGCAATATTCAAAGCATGGACGAATGGTAGACTTATAAATATGTAAGCAGGATTATGGAGAAAACATTATAGATTCCTCTTTGGATATTCTCTAAATAAATATATAGACGCACCAGAACAGATGTGACAGCAATATTCAAAGCATGGACGATTGGTAGACTTATAAATATATAAGATAGATTCATTATAGATTCCTGATTGGATCTTATCAAGAATCAAAAAATATATAGCAGAAGGACCAAACCATATGTGGCAGCAATATTCAAAGCATGGACGAATGGTAGACTTATAAATATGTAAGATAGATTATGGAGAGAAACATTGCACATTCCTCTTTGGATATTATCAAGAATCTCTAAATATATAGCAGACGCACCAGACCAGATGTGACAGCAATATTCAAAGCACGGACGATTGGTAGACATATAAATATGTAAGATAGATTATGGAGAGAAACACTGCACATTCCTCTTTGGATATTATCAAGAATCTCGAAATATATAGCAGACGCACCAGAACAGATGTGACAGCAATATTCAAACCATGGACGAATGGTAGACTTATAAATATGTAAGATAGATTCTTCTTTGGATTGCACATTCCTCTTTGAATATTATCAAGAATCACTAAATATATAGCAGACGCATCAGACCAGATGTGACAGCAATATTCAAAGCATGGACGAATGGTAGACTTATAAATATGTAAGATAGATTATGGAGAGAAACATTATAGATTCCTGATTGGATCTTATCAAGAATCTTTAAATATATAGCAGAAGGACCAAACCATATGTGGCAGCAATATTCAAAGCATGGACGAATGGTAGACTTATAAATATGTAAGATAGATTATGAAGAGAAACATTGCACATTCCTCTTTGGATATTATCAAGAATCTCTAAATATATAGCAGACGCACCAGACCAGATGTGACAGCAATATTCAAAGCACGGACGATTGGTAGACATATAAATATGTAAGATAGATTATGGAGAGAAACACTGCACATTCCTCTTTGGATATTATCAAGAATCTCTAAATATATAGCAGACGCACCAGAACAGATGTGACAGCAATATTCAAACCATGGACGAATGGTAGACTTATAAATATGTAAGATAGATTATGGAGAGAAACATTGCACATTCCTCTTTGAATATTATCAAGAATCTCTAAATATATAGCAGACGCACCAGACCAGATGTGACAGCAATATTCAAAGCATGGACGAATGGTAGACTTATAAATATGTAAGATAGATTATGGAGAGAAACATTATAGATTCCTGATTGGATCTTATCAAGAATCTTTAAATATATAGCAGAAGGACCAAACCATATGTGGCAGCAATATTCAAAGCATGGACGAATGGTAGACTTATAAATATGTAAGATAGATTATGGAGAGAAACATTGCACATTCCTCTTTGGATATTATCAAGAATCTCTAAATATAGGATGAAGCAGACGCACCAGACCAGATGTGAACAGCAATATTCAAAGCACGGACGATTGGTAGACATATAAATATGTAAGATAGATTATGGAGAGAAACACTGCACATTCCTCTTTGGATATTATCAAGAATCTCGAAATATATAGCAGACGCACCAGAACAGATGTGACAGCAATATTCAAACCATGGACGAATGGTAGACTTATAAATATGTAAGATAGATAATGGAGAGAAACATTGCACATTCCTCTTTGAATATTATCAAGAATCACTAAATATATAGCAGACGCATCAGACCAGATGTGACAGCAATATTCAAAGCATGGACGAATGGTAGACTTATAAATATAAGATAGATTATGGAGATAGATTCTTCTTTGGATTTTATCAAGAATCTCTAAATATATAGCAGAAGCACCAGACCAGATGTGGCAGCAATATTCAAAGCATGGATGAATGGTAGACTTATAAATATGTAAGATAGATTATGAAGAGAAACATTGCACATTCCTCTTTGGATATTATCAAGAATCTCTAAATATATAGCAGACGCACCAGACCAGATGTGACAGCAATATTCAAAGCATGGACGAATGGTAGACTTATAAATATGTAAGATAGATTATCTTCTTGCACATTCCTCTTTTTATCAAGAATCTCTAAATATATAGCAGACGCACCAGACCAGATGTGACAGCAATATTCAAAGCATGGACGAATGGTAGACTTATAAATATGTAAGATAGATTATGGAGAGAAACATTGCACATTCCTCTTTGGATATTATCAAGAATCTCTAAATATATAGCAGACGCACCAGACCAGATGTGACAGCAATATTCAAAGCATGGACGAATGGTAGACTTATAAATATGTAAGATGGATTCTGGAGAGAAACATTGCACATTCCTTTTTGGATATTATCAAGAATCTCTAAATATATAGCAGGAGCACCGTACCATATGTGGCAGCAATATTCAAAGCATGGACGAATGGTAGACTTATAAATATGATTTTAAGATAGATTGTGAGAGAAACATTGCACATTCCTCTTTGGATATTATCTTTGGAAGAATCTCTAAATATATAGCAGACGCACCAGACCAGATGTGACAGCAATATTCAAAGCATGGACGAATGGTAGACTTATAAATATGTAAGATAGATTATGAGAGAAACACTGCACATTCCTCTTTGGATATTATCAAGAATCTCTAAATATATAGCAGACGCACCCGACCAGATGTGACAGCAATATTCAAAGCATGGACGAATAGTAGACTTATAAATATGTAAGATAGATTCTGTAGAGAAACATTGCACATTCCTCTTTGGATTTTATCAAGAATCTCTAAATATATAGCAGACGCACCAGACCAGATGTGACAGCAATATTCAAAGCATGGATGAATGGTAGACTTATAAATATGTAAGATAGATTATGTAGATTGCACATTCCTCTTTGGATTTTATCAAGAATCTCTAAATATATAGCAGACGCACCAGACCAGATGTGGCAGCAATATTCAAAGCATGGATGAATGGTAGACTTATAAATATGTAAGATAGACGAAACATTGCACATTCCTTTTGATATTATCAAGAATCTCTAAATATATAGCAGGAGCACCAGACCATATGGCAGCAATATTCAAAGCATGGATGAATGGTAGACTTTATAAGATAGATAAATAACATTATAGATTCCTCTTTGGATTTTATCAAGAATCTCTAAATATATATGTGGCAGCAATATTCAAAGCAGGATGAATGGTAGACTTATAAATACTAAGATAGATGTGGCAGCAATTTTTCAAAAGCTTTAAATATATGGACGAATGGCAATATTAAGCAAGGACTTATAAATATCTAAGATAAGATAGATTCACATTCCTTTTGGATATTATCAAGAATCTCTAAATATATAGCAGACTCACCAGACCATATGTGGCAGCAATATTCAAAGCATGGACGAATGGTAGACTCATAATTATGTAAGATAGATTATGGAGAGAAACATTGCACATTCCTCTTTGGATATTATCAAGAATCTCTAAATATATAGCAGACGCACCAGACCAGATGTGACAGCAATATTCAAAGCATGGACGAATGGTAGACTTATAAATATGTAAGAAGATTATGATAAACATTGCACATTCCTCTTTGGATTTTATCAAGAATCTCTAAATATATAGCAGACGCACCAGACCAGATGTGACAGCAATATTCAAAGCATGGACGAATGGTAGACTTATAAATATGTAAGAAGATAGAAACATTCATTCCTCTTTGGATATTATCAAGAATCTCTAAATATATAGCAGACGCACCAGACCAGATGTGGCAGCAATATTCAAAGCATGGATGAATGGTAGACTTATAAATATGTAAGATAGATTATGGAGAGAAACATAGATTCTTCTTTGGATTTTATCAAGAATCTCTAAATATATAGCAGACGCATCAGACCAGATGTGGCAGCAATATTCAAAGCATGGACGAATGGTAGACTTATAAATATGTAAGAGATTATGAGAGAAACATTGCACATTCCTCTTTGGATATTATCAAGAATCTCTAAATATATAGCAGACGCACCAGACCAGATGTGGCAGCAATATTCAAAGCATGGACGAATGGTAGACTTATAAATATGTAAGATAGATTATGGAGAGAAGATTGCACATTCCTCTTTTGGATATTATCAAGAATCTCTAAATATATAGCAGACGCACCAGACCATATGTGGCAGCAATATTCAAAGCATGGATGAATGGTAGACTTATAAATATGTAAGATAGATTCTTAGAGAAACTTTGCACATTCCTTTTGGATATTATCAAGAATCTCTAAATATATAGCAGAAGCACCAGACCAGATGTGGCAGCAATATTCAAAGCATGGACGAATGGTAGACTTATAAATATGTAAGATAGATTCTGTAGAGAAGAATTGCACATTCCTCTTTGGATATTATCAAGAATCTCTAAATATATAGGATGACTCACCAGACTTTGGATTTTATCAAGAATCTCTAAATATATATCAGAAGCACCAGATGTGGCAGCAATATTCAAAGCATGGACGAATGGTAGACTTATAAATATGTAAGATAGATTGCACATTCCTCTTTGGATTTTATCAAGAATCTCTAAATATATAGCAGACGCACCAGACCAGATGTGGCAGCAATATTCAAAGCATGGACGAATGGTAGACTTATAAATAAAGATGATTCTAAGAAACATTCATTCCTCTTTGGATGTTATCAAGAATCTCTAAATATATAGCAGACTCACCAGACCAGATGTGACAGCAATATTCAAAGCATGGACGAATGGTAGACTTATAAATATGTAAGATAGATTCTGTAGAGAAACATTGCACATTCCTCTTTGGATGTTATCAAGAATCTCTAAATATATAGCAGACTCACCAGACCAGATGAGACAGCAATATTCAAAGCATGGACGAATGGTAGTATTATAAATATGTAAGATAGATTCTTCTTTGGATTTTATCAAGAATCTAAATATATAGCAGACGCACCAGACCAGATGTGGCAGCAATATTCAAAGCATGGATGAATGGTAG
Source organism: Acanthosepion pharaonis (assembly GCA_903632075.3). Classification (NCBI taxonomy): domain Eukaryota; kingdom Metazoa; phylum Mollusca; class Cephalopoda; order Sepiida; family Sepiidae; genus Acanthosepion; species Acanthosepion pharaonis. The sequence continues at coordinate 464,296 of CAHIKZ030000068.1, forward strand.
ACTTATAAATATGTAAGATAGATTTTCTTTGGATTTTATCAAGAATCTCTAAATATATAGCAGACGCACCAGACCAGATGTGACAGCAATATTCAAAGCATGGACGAATGGTAGACTTATAAATATGTAAGATAGATAGATTGCACATTCCTTTTGGATTTTATCAAGAATCTCTAAATATATAGCAGACGCACCAGACCAGATGTGGCAGCAATATTCAAAGCATGGATGAATGGGACGATTTTATGAATCCAAAAAATATATCAGAAGCACCAGACCAGATGTAGCAATATTTAGACTTATAAATATAAGATAGATTTAAGAAACATAGATTCTTCTTTGGATTTTATCAAAATCTCTAAATATATAGCAGACGCACCAGACCAGATGTGGCAGCAATATTCAAAGCATGGACGAATGGTAGACTTATAAATATGTAAGATAGATTATGGAGAGATTCTTCTTTGGATTTTATCAAGAATCTCTAAATATATAGCAGAAGCACCAGACCAGATGTGGCAGCAATATTCAAAGCATGGACGAATGGTAGACTTATAAATATGTAAGATAGATTATGGAGAGAAACATTCACATTCCTCTTTGGATTTTATCAAGAATCTCTAAATATATAGCAGACGCACCAGACCAGATGTGACAGCAATATTCAAAGCATGGACGAATGGTAGACTTATAAATATGTAAGATAGATTATGGAGAGAAACATTGCAGATTCCTCTTTGGATTTTATCAAGAATCTAAAAATATATAGCAGACGCACCAGACCAGATGTGGCAGCAATATTCAAAGCATGGATGAATGGTAGACTTATAAAATATAGATAAGATAGATTCCTCTTTGGATTTTATCAAGAATCTCTAAATATATAGCAGACGCACCAGACCAGATGTGGACAGCAATATTCAAAGCATGGACGAATGGTAGACTTATAAATATGTAAGATAGATTATGGAGAAACATTATAGATTCTCTTTGGATTTTATCAAGAATCTCTAAATATATAGCAGAGCACCAGACCAGATGTGGCAGCAATATTCAAAGCAAGGATGAATGGTAGACTTATAAATATGATTAAGATAGATTCACATTCCTCTTTGGATATTATCAAGAATCTCTAAATATATAGCAGACGCACCAGACCAGATGTGACAGCAATATTCAAAGCATGGATGAATGGTAGACTTATAAATATAAGATAGAATGGATAGATTCATTCCTCTTTGGATTTTATCAAGAATCTCTAAATATATAGCAGACGCACCAGACCAGATGTGGCAGCAATATTCAAAGCATGGATGAATGGTAGACTTATAAATATGTAAGATAGATTATTCATTTTCCTCTTTTTATCAAGAATCTAAATATATAGCAGAAGCACCAGACCAGATGTGACAGCAATATTCAAAGCATGGATGAATGGTAGAAATATATAAGAAATATGTAAGATAGATTCTCTTTGGATTTTATCAAGAATCTCTAAATATATAGCAGACGCACCAGACCAGATGTGACAGCAATATTCAAAGCATGGATGAATGGTAGACTTATAAATATGTAAGATAGATAGATTCATTCCTCTTTGGATATTATCAAGAATCTCTAAAATATATAGCAGACGCACCAGACCAGATGTGACAGCAATATTCAAAGCATGGATGAATGGTAGACTTATAAATATGTAAGATAGATTATGGAGAGAAACAAGATAGATTCCTCTTTGGATTTTATCAAGAATCTCTAAATATATAGCAGAAGCACCAGACCAGATGTGGCAGCAATATTCAAAGCATGGACGAATGGTAGACTTATAAATATGTAAGATAGATTCTGGAGAGAAACATTTTATCAAGAATCTTTGGATAAATAAATATATAGCAGAGCACCAGACCAGATGTGGCAGCAATATTCAAAGCATGGATGAATGGTAGACTTATAAATATGTAAGATAGATTATAGAAACATTGCACATTCCTCTTTGGATTTTATCAAGAATCTCTAAATATATAGCAGACGCACCAGACCAGATGTGACAGCAATATTCAAAGCATGGACGAATGGTAGACTTATAAATATGTAAGATAGATTATTCATTCCTCTTTGGATATTATCAAGAATCTCTAAATATATAGCAGACGCACCAGACCAGATGTGACAGCAATATTCAAAGCATGGACGAATGGTAGACTTATAAATATAAATATGTAAGATAGATTCTTCTTTGGATTTTATCAAGAATCTCTAAATATATAGCAGAACACCAGACCAGATGTGGCAGCAATATTCAAAGCAACGAATGTAGACTTATAAATATTAAGAAATTCTGGAGAAACATTGCACATTCCTCTTTGGATATTATCAAGAATCTCTAAATATATAGCAGACGCACCAGACCAGATGTGACAGCAATATTCAAAGCATGGACGAATGGTAGACTTATAAATATGTAAGATAGATAGAAACATTGCACATTCCTCTTTGGATATTATCAAGAATCTCTAAATATATAGCAGACGCACCAGACCAGATGTGACAGCAATATTCAAAGCATGGACGAATGGTAGACTTATAAATATGTAAAGATAGATAGACACTGCACATTCCTCTTTGGATTTTATCAAGAATCTCTAAATATATAGCAGACGCACCAGACCAGATGTGACAGCAATATTCAAAGCATGGATGAATGGTAGACTTATAAATATGTAAGATAGATTCTTCATTGGATTTTATGGATATTATCAAAATCTCTAAAAATATAGCAGAAGCACCAGACCAGATGTGGCAGCAATATTCAAAGCATGGATGAATGGTAGACTTATAAATATGTAAAAAGATAGATTCTTCCTCTTTGGATATTATCAAGAATCTCTAAATATATAGCAGACGCACCAGACCAGATGTGGCAGCAATATTCAAAGCATGGACGAATGGTAGACTTATAAATATGATAGATTAGATAGATTCCTCTTTGGATTTTATCAAGAATCTCTAAATATATAGCAGAAGCACCAGACCAGATGTGGCAGCAATATTCAAAGCATGGATGAATGGTAGACTTATAAATATATAATCTCTAAATAGATTCTGAACAGACCAGAGAAACATTGCAAGGATGAATTTGGATATTATCAAGAATCTCTAAATATATAGCAGGAGCACCAGACCAGATGTGGCAGCAATATTCAAAGCATGGATGAATGGTAGACTTATATAAAGAAATAGATTTCATTTCTTTGGATTTTATCAAGAATCTCTAAATATATATGAAGCAGAGACCAGATGTGGCAGCAATATTCAAAGCAAGGATGAATGGTAGACTTATTATATCAAGATAGATTCTTCTTTGGATTTTATCAAGAATCTCTAAATATATAGCAGACGCACCAGACCAGATGTGACAGCAATATTCAAAGCATGGACGAATGGTAGACTTATAAATATGTAAGATAGATTCTGAGAGAAACATTGCACATTTCTTTGGATATTATCAAGAATCTCTAAATATATAGCAGACGCACCAGACCAGATGTGACAGCAATATTCAAAGCATGGACGAATGGTAGACTTATAAATATGTAAGATAGATTATGGAGAGAAACATTGCACATTCCTCTTTGGATTTTATCAAGAATCTCTAAATATATAGCAGACGCACCAGACCAGATGTGGCAGCAATATTCAAAGCATGGATGAATGGTAGACTTATAAATATATAAGATAGATTCTTCTTTGGATTTTATCAAGAATCTCTAAATATATAGCAGACGCATCAGACCAGATGTGACAGCAATATTCAAAGCATGGATGAATGGTAGACTTATAAATATGTAAGATAGATTCTTGGATTTTAGAAACATAAATACATTCCACCAGACCAGATTTGGATATTATCAAAGAAAGGATGAAATATATAAATATGTAAGATAGACCAGATGTTTTATCAATATTCTAAAAGCATGGACGAATGGTAGACTTATAAGCAATATTAAGCAAGGATGAATGGTAGACTTATAAATATGTAAGATAGATTCATTCCTCTTTGGATTTTATCAAGAATCTCTAAATATATAGCAGACGCACCAGACCAGATGTGGCAGCAATATTCAAAGCAAGGATGAATGGTAGACTTATAAATATGTAAGATAGATTCTTCTTTGGATTTTATCAAGAATCTCTAAATATATAGCAGACGCACCAGACCAGATGTGGCAGCAATATTCAAAGCAAGGATGAATGGTAGACTTATAAATATGTAAGATAGATTCTTCTTTGGATTTTATCAACATTCCTCTAAATATATCAAGAATCTCTAAATATATAGCAGGAGCACCAGACCAGATGTGGCAGCAATATTCAAAGCATGGATGAATGGTAGACTTATAAATATGTAAGATAGATTCTGTAGAGAAACATTGCACATTCCTCTTTGGATATTATCAAGAATCTCTAAATATATAGCAGACTCACCAGACCAGATGTGACAGCAATATTCAAAGCATGGACGAATGGTAGTATTATAAATATGTAAGATAGATTATGGAGAGAAACATTGCACATTCCTCTTTGGATATTATCAAGAATCTCTAAATATATAGCCGGAGCACCGTACCACATGTGGCAGCAATAATCAAAGCATGGACGAATGGTAGACTTATAATTATGTAAGATAGATTTTCTTTGGATTTTATCAAGAATTAAATTGCACATTCCTCTTTTATCAATCAAGCAATATTAAATATATAGGATGAATGGTAGACTTATAAATATGTAAGATAGAGATTTGGATTTTATCAAGAATCTCTAAATAATCAGAAGCACCAGACCAGATGTGGCAGCAATATTCAAAGCAAGGATGAATGATAGATTATAAATATTGATAAGATAGATTCTTTTGGATTTTATCAAGAATCTCTAAATATATAGCAGACGCACCAGACCAGATGTGGCAGCAATATTCAAAGCATGGATGAATGGTAGACTTATAAATATGTAACATTGATTCTTCTTTGGATTTTATCAAGAATCTCTAAATATATAGCAGACGCACCAGACCAGATGTGACAGCAATATTCAAAGCATGGATGAATGGTAGACTTATAAATATGTAAGATAGATAGATTCATTCCTCTTTGGATATTATCAAGAATCTCTAAATATATAGCAGACGCACCAGACCAGATGTGACAGCAATATTCAAAGCATGGACGAATGGTAGACTTATAAATATGTAAGATAGATTATGGAGAGAAACATTGCACATTCCTCTTTGGATATTATCAAGAATCTCTAAATATATAGCAGACGCACCAGACCAGATGTGGCAGCAATATTCAAAGCATGGATGAATGGTAGACTTATAAATATATAAGATAGATTATGGATTTTATCAAGAAAAATTATAGATTCCTTTGGATCTTATCAAAGAATGAAAAAATATGCAGAAGGACCAGACCAGATGTTTTAGCAATATTAAATAAAGCAGAAGACCAACCAGATTATAAATATGTAAGATAGATGGTAGACTTATAAATATGTAAGATAGATTCCTCTTTGGATATTATCAAGAATCTCTAAATATATAGCAGACGCACCAGACCAGATGTGACAGCAATATTCAAAGCATGGACGAATGGTAGACTTATAAATATAAATTATGGAAGATAGATTAGATTCTTTTGATTTTATCAAGAATCTCTAAATATATAGCAGGACCAGACCAGATGTGGCAGCAATATTCAAAGCAAGGATGAATGGTAGACTTATAAATAAATATGTGTGAAGAAGATTCACATTCCTTTGGATTTTATCAAGAATCTCTAAAATATAGCAGAAGCACCAGACCAGATGTGACAGCAATATTCAAAGCATGGACGAATGGTAGACTTATAAATATGTAAGATAGATTCTGGAGAGAAACATTGCACATTCCTCTTTGGATATTATCAAGAATCTCTAAATATATAGCCGGAGCACCGTACCACATGTGGCAGCAATAATCAAAGCATGGACGAATGGTAGACTTATAATTATGTAAGATAGATTCTGTAGAGAAACATTGCACATTCCTCTTTGGATGTTATCAAGAATCTCTAAATATATAGCAGACTCACCAGACCAGATGTGACAGCAATATTCAAAGCATGGACGAATGGTAGACTTATAAATATGTAAAGATAGATTTTGGATTTTATCAAGAATCTCTAAATATATAGCAGACGCACATTCCAGATTGACAGCAATATTCAAATCAGGAGAATGGTAGACTTATAAATATATAAGATAGACTTCTTTGGATTTTATCAAGAATCTCTAAAATATTCAAAGCACCATGGACAGAATGGTAGCAATATTCAAAGCATGGATGAATAGACTTATAAATATGGAAACATGCACATTCCTCTTTGGATTTTATCAAGAATCTCTAAATATATAGCAGACGCACCAGACCAGATGTGACAGCAATATTCAAAGCATGGACGAATGGTAGACTTATAAATATGTAAGATAGATTATGGAGAGAAACATTGCACATTCCTCTTTGGATATTATCAAGAATCTCTAAATATATAGCAGACGCACCAGAACAGATGTGACAGCAATATTCAAAGCATGGACGAATGGTAGACTTATAATTATGTAAGATAGATTATGGAGAGAAACACTGCACATTCCTCTTTGGATATTATCAAGAATCTCTAAATATATAGCAGACGCACCAGAACAGATGTGACAGCAATATTCAAAGCATGGACGAATGGTAGACTTATAATTATGTAAGATAGATTTCTTCTTTGGATTTTATCAAGAATCTCGAAATATATAGCAGACGCACCAGACCATATGTGACAGCAATATTCAAAGCATGGACGAATGGTAGACTTATAAATATGTAAGATAGATTCTGGAGAGAAACATTGCACATTCCTTTTTGGATATTATCAAGAATCTCTAAATATATAGCAGACGCACCAGACCATATGTGGACAGCAATATTCAAAGCAATGGACGAATGGTAGACTTATAAATATAAGATAGACCAGATGTGGCAATATTCAAAAGATAGATTCTTCTTTGGATTTTATCAAGAATCTCTAAATATATAGCAGACGCACCAGACCAGATGTGACAGCAATATTCAAAGCATGGATGAATGGTAGACTTATAAATATGTAAGATAGATGGAGAAACATTGCACATTCCTCTTTGGATATTATCAAGAATCTCTAAATATATAGCAGACGCACCAGACCAGATGTGACAGCAATATTCAAAGCATGGACGAATGGTAGACTTATAAATATGTAAGATAGATTATGGAGAGAAACATTGCACATTCCTCTTTGGATATTATCAAGAATCTCTAAATATATAGCAGACGCACCAGAACAGATGTGACAGCAATATTCAAAGCATGGACGAATGGTAGACTTATAATTATGTAAGATAGATTATGGAGAGAAATAAATATGCAGATTCTTCTTTGGATATTATCAAGAATCTCTAAATATATAGCAGACGCACCAGAACAGATGTGACAGCAATATTCAAAGCATGGACGAATGGTAGACTTATAATTATAAGATAGATTATGGAAGAAACATTCTTCCTCTTTGGATTTTATCAAGAATCTCTAAATATATAGCAGACGCACCAGACCAGATGTGACAGCAATATTCAAAGCATGGACGAATGGTAGACTTATAAATATAAGATAGAAGATAGATTCCTCTTTGGATTTTATCAAGAATCTCTAAATATATAGCAGACGCACCAGACCAGATGTGGCAGCAATATTCAAAGCATGGACGAATGGTAGACTTATAAATATAAGATAATTATAGAAACACCACATTCCTTTGGATTTTATCAAGAATCTAAAAATATATAGCAGACGCACCAGACCAGATGTGGCAGCAATATTCAAAGCATGGATGAATGGTAGACTTATAAATATGTAAGATAGATTCTTGGAGAAACATTGCACATTCCTCTTTGGAATTATAAATATAAATATATAGCAGAAGGACCAGACCAGATGTGGCAGCAATATTCAAAGCATGGATGAATGGTAGACTTATAAATATGTAAGATAGATTCTTCTTTGCACATTCCTCTTTGGATATTATCAAAATCTCTAAATATATAACAGACACCAGACCAGATGTGACAGCAATATTCAAAGCATGGATGAATGGTAGACTTATAAATATGTAAGATAGATTCTGGAGAGAAACATTGCACATTCCTCTTTGATTTTATCAAGAATCTCTAAATATATAGCAGACGCACCAGACCAGATGTGACAGCAATATTCAAAGCAAGGATGAATGGTAGACTTATAAATATGTAAGATAGATAGATTGCACATTCCTTTTGGATATTATCAAGAATCTCTAAATATATAGCAGACGCACCAGAACCAGATGTGGCAGCAATATTCAAAGCATGGACGAATGGTAGACTTATAAATATGTAAGATAGATTCTGGTAGATTCTTCCTTTTGGATTTTATCAAGAATCTCTAAATATATAGCAGACGCACCAGAACAGATGTGACAGCAATATTCAAAGCATGGACGAATGGTAGACTTATAAATATGTAAGATAGATTCTAGAAACATTCATTCCTCTTTGGATATTATCAAGAATATCTAAATATATAGCAGACGCACCCGACCAGATGTGACAGCAATATTCAAAGCATGGACGAATGGTAGACTTATAAATATGTAAGATAGATTATGGAAAGAATCATTGCACATTCCTCTTTGAATATTATCAAGAATCACTAAATATATAGCAGACGCACCAGACCAGATGTGACAGCAATATTCAAAGCATGGACGAATGGTAGACTTATAAATATGTAAGATAGATTATAGAAACATTGCACATTTCTTTGGATTTTATCAAGAATCTCTAAATATATAGCAGACGCACCAGACCAGATGTGGCAGCAATATTCAAAGCATGGACGAATGGTAGACTTATAAATATGTAAGATAGATTCTTTCTGATTTTATCAAGAATCTCTAAATATATGCAGACATTCCTCTTTGGCAATATTCAAATCAAGGATGAATCTAGAATATATATGTGGAGAAGATAGATTCTTCTCTTTGGATTTTATCAAGAATCTCTAAATATATAATCAAGGCAGCAATGGACATGGTAACTTCATAAATATGAAAGATAGATTCTATAAAAATGTAAGATACATTCCTCTTTGGATTTTATCAAGAATCTCTAAATATATAGCAGACGCACCAGACCAGATGTGGCAGCAATATTCAAAGCATGGATGAATGGTAGACTTATAAATATGTAAGATAGATTATGGAAAGAATCATTGCACATTTCTTTGGATATTATCAAGAATCTCTAAATATATAGCAGACGCACCAGACCAGATGTGGCAGCAATATTCAAAGCATGGATGAATGGTAGACTTATAAATATGTAAGATAGATTCTGGAGAGAAACATTGCACATTTTGGATATTATCAAGAATCTCTAAATATATAGCAGACTCACCAGACCATATGTGGCAGCAATATTCAAAGCATGGACGAATGGTAGTATTATAAATATGTAAGATAGATTATGGAGAGAAACATTGCACATTCCTCTTTGGATATTATCAAGAATCTCTAAATATATAGCAGACTCACCAGACCATATGTGGCAGCAATATTCAAAGCATGGACGAATGGTAGACTTATAAATATGTAAGATAGTAAAATAGATTCTTCTTTGGATTTTATCAAGAATCTCTAAATATATAGCAGGAGCACCAGACCAGATGTGGCAGCAATATTCAAAGCATGGATGAATGGTAGACTTATAAATATGTAAGATAGATTTCTTCTTTGGATATTATCAAGAATCTCTAAATATATAGCAGACGCATCAGACCAGATGTGACAGCAATATTCAAAGCATGGACGAATGGTAGACTTATAAATATGTAAGATAGATTCTGTAGAGAAACATTATAGATTCCTGATTGGATCTTATCAAGAATCAAAAAATATATAGCAGAAGGCCCCGACCATATGTGGCAGCAATATTCAAAGCATGGACGAATGGTAGACTTATAAATATGTAAGATAGATTCTGGTGAGAAACATTGCACATTCCTTTTTGGATATTATCAAGAATCTCTAAATATATAGCAGACGCACCAGACCAGATGTGACAGCAATATTCAAAGCATGGACGAATGGTAGACTTATAAATATGTAAGATAGATTCTGGTGAGAAACATTGCACATTCCTTTTTGGATATTATCAAGAATCTCTAAATATATAGCAGGAGCACCGTACCATATGTGGCAGCAATATTCAAAGCATGGACGAATGGTAGACTTATAAATATGTAAGATAGATTCTGTAGAGAAACATTGCACATTCCTCTTTGGATATTATCAAGAATCTCTAAATATATAGCAGACGCACCAGACCAGATGTGACAGCAATATTCAAAGCATGGACGAATGGTAGACTTATAAATATGTAAGATAGATTCTGTAGAGAAACATTGCACATTCCTCTTTGGGTATTATCAAGAATCTCTAAATATATATCAGACGCACCAGACCAGATGTGACAGCAATATTCAAAGCATGAACGAATGGTAGTAGACTCATAGATATGTAAGATACATTCAGGAGCGAAAAGTTGTCTAGCACGACATATTGTACTAAGTTTCTTATCAGCAGACCTAGAATGGACTCATTTCATGTCAACCGAGATGGTACAACGACTGACTTTCATGGAGGTTAGCATCAGCCATGTGGAAAGTAGAAATGAATCTTTCTGGTGATTAAAAGAGAGAATTTTCGTTTTAGAGGCGTTAAAATTAAGAAGCCATTCCTTGCCCCAGTTAACAACAGATTGTAGGTCATTTTTGAGTTCAGTTGCCAATTTGAACTTATTGAACTAATCAACATAGATATCAAGTAACGAAATGATGTCATCTGAAAGGTCATTGATGAAAATTAAGAACAAAATAGATCCAAGTAGACAACCGCCGAGGTAGAATAAGTACTAGAAGAGTGTCCGTTCAGGAGAACATTCATTTCGTGATCTATCTATCTATCTATCTATCTAAGAACAAAATTGTTCTGGTGGACACCTAATAATCGTTAATACATCAACAGTTGACCTAGAGAAGTGCAAGATATATTACTTATCTAAAAAAAGGACATGCGATGTGAGATGCTTAACCAATTCTGAGTTAATTAGAACCTCTAGTACTTTTTCCAAAGAACAGGTAGAAGGCTAATAAGCCGATACTTAAAAGCATCGGACGCCTCGCCTGAGTGGAACTACAGAAGACAATTTCCAGCAGGAAAAAAGGAGCAAGGCATTTATATTGTAAAGTTTAGAGATTAACAAGATTCAGTTCAAGAGCACATTTCTTAAGGACTATTGCAGGTATACCATCAGGTCTACATGTTTTGTGGGGGTCCAGTTTAGAGATGGTGGCAGAAAGGAAGACGTTATATGTATATCACTCAACAGAGACTCGGTTCTAAGTGGAAAGTCAGACAAAGATAATTCAAATGAGCTAAGAGAAAAATTTGAAAAGGATTTACGAGCAAAACTTTATGTCTTATCAACAAACGTTATCACGTCAAACTGAGTGAAGAGGGAAGAAATAAAAGAATTGCTCATGCTTAACACACCATTGCAGACCCGCCAGTAGTCACGTAAGTCAAAGATGTCAGAGGCTATAAGGTGCCTCGTTGTGAAATCAGTTTCGTTATTCGAAAGACCGAATCAATTCAAAACATTGTCCATGGTTTCAGTTTTCAGAGATTCGGAAAGAATATTTCTATGAATCTATTCATTAACTTTATAAAATAACGCCTTGTTGTTTTAGTGTTAGGCGGTCATGGCTCTCCACACATTCCTTTTCTTTATTATCTGTGAATTGTCATAGATTCTTGGGGTAAGATAGTGCAATGCCTTCATCGTTCTAAAAAATGGCAAAAATTAAAAGTGACTAATAACAAAAGACTCGATATATTCTGACTGCGATGTCTTAGGATACAATAAAAAGATGAAAGAAAATCTGATAAAAAAATAACAATGCTTCACCTCAGAAATTCGGACGACTATTAGATGTCCTCCCGGAACAAACGAATATTTGTCTTATTAATTTATTGATCAGATTTCCTTCCTCTTGTAATTTTTATATGATTTCCTCCCAACCAATAGGTTCACACTACCGGTAAATGGTCATCGAAGGCGGTTGTCAATAAAAGTATATGGCTGCCTAGTAAAGCGGATTATTGATCAAAATTAAATTTGCTTCATATAAGAAAATCATTCATTTTTTCCACAGTTCGGCGCTAAAGATATTTTTGTTTTATTCGTTGTTTTTCTGTTTTCACTATTTTTTTCTTTCGCTATTTGGTACTTCGAATCCAATTTAACTGTGACATGTTTCTTGGGAAAAAAAGACGTCTATAACTTAGTGCCGTCCGATTTCAACCTCTCTCGCATTCTGTCTCACTGACTCTCACACTCACTCTTTCTCATTCACATACACACTCTGCTCTCTCTCGCACTCACTCACTCTCTCTCACATACAAACACACTTCTCTCTCCCACCGCCTATATGTACATATAACTCTCTACTTATATATATGTACATATATTCATGCACATTTATATACACATACATGCATACATACACAGACACAAACACAAACATATATATATATATATACTGTTTCTTTGCCATTAAAACGTGTATGCTTTTATATAAATATATATAAAAGCATACATATATATACGCATATAAACATACATGCATACACACACAGACACACACTCGCGCGTGCGCACACACATACATATTGTTTCTTTGTCATTAAAACGTGTATGCTTTTATATATATATATATGCAAAAGCATACATATATACATACAAATATCTACATACATGCATACATACACAAACACACACACACACGCGCCCACACACACACATATATATTGTTTCTTTGCCATTAAAACGTTTATGCTTTTATATATATATATATATATATATATATATATATATATATATAATACTTATATATATACATACATGCATATATACACATACATGCATACACACATAAACATATATATATATATATATATATATATATATATATATATATATATATATATATTGCTTCTTTTGCCATAAAACCGCGTATGGTTTTTACATTTGTCTTTAAGTATGTGTCTGTTCGCATTTGGTTATATCTATATTTATCTGTCTATCGATGTATATGTATATGTATCTTATTGTCTATATTTTCTCCCTCCCTCCCTCCCTCCCTTCCCCAGGTGAAGTCTGTGCGATCCCTAGAATCGTGCGTGTATATGAAACTGCAAGACAAGCAGCAAAAACTCAATATAATTGCATGTGTGTGGGCAATGAAGTCAACACCGAGAGGTGATAGTCTGTTTCATGCTTGACCGCAATCTTAAGGACAATTTTTTATATTTATATACGCTGAATTTATGATATTAAGCATATTTAAAACTATATTTCTAATATCTATCTATCTGTCTATATACATATATATATATATATATATATATATATATATATATATATATAAAAAAAGAGCAGTAAGATATATAATCCGGTGTTTTTATAGATATTTTTATTTTTACAAAATAGTGCTCAATGTAAATTTACAGAGCATTATTATTATAAATAAATTGATTTAAAATATGGTTTTTCCGCTACACATTTCTAACCATTTTCGCTACACAGTTCTAACCATGTTTCAAAATTTAATTTGGCTTTAATTTAATTACAAAATTAAATTTGGATCTTCCATTTTGAAACATGGTTTAAAACTGTGTATGCAAAAACCATATTTTAAATCAATTTATTTTAATTATATATATATATATATATATATATATATATATATATATATAGGATTTACTTTACATAAACATACTTCAAAACTATATTTCTATGATATATATATATATATATATATATATATATATATATATATATATATTACTTAGTTGATTGATATGAGTTTGCGACTCTGGGTTTCATGCTAGTTGCGATCGTCAGACAAGTGTTTGTCTGACGATCGCATATAGCATGAAAACCATGGTCACAAACTCACGTAAAGAACCAACCACGATTTTTGAAGGGCCGAATATAGTGACCTGGTGCACTACGTGCCACAAGGTCCCCAAACGACCCTCCGCAGGTTTTGAATTCAAAGATGTCCTTCTCCTAGAGTAGTTGTCATCCAAGGCTATAAACCCAGTCTGTACAGCTATTTACCCATAGCTGGATGGAGAAGAGGAGGATTAATACCTTTCCCAATGGTATTAGCGCGTAAGTGAATGTAATGGATCCGACTAGAATATATATATATATATATATATATATATATATATATATATATATATATATATATATATATATAGTGGACTCTCAGTCGTATTCGGCGTATGAGGGTCAAGCAACTCATTTCCTAGGAACCGACAGCCAGACACCAGCAAATACGTGCCACAAGGACCCCAAACGACTCTCCGCAGGTTTTGAATTCAAAGTTGTCCTTCTCCTAGACCAGTTGACATCCAAGGCCTTTTGTCGTCCAACCCAGTCTGCCCTGTTATTTGCCCATAGCTAGAGGGAGAAGAAGATGATTATTACCTTTCCAAAGGACAGAAAATGGATAATAAATTCTAGGAAGGTAGGAGAATGCCCATTCACACTCTGAAATAGCGATTCTCAATTTAAAACATACGAACGTTTACATTTCTCATTGAAAAAAATGTATACTGATGACCATTGAGGAATTTTCCAGCTACAGCATTTCGCAACATTATCAGAACGTTGGGGATGACCTGTCAGTTGGAAGGGATTCAGTTGGGGGGAGTCATTTGGGGGTCAGGGAAAAAGCCGATTGCCACATTAAGTCACCACAACGTCACATATCCCCCAACCAAAATAAAAACGCCTATGAAAAAATAGCAAGAACGTTACATGTTATCGGGGTTCTTTGCTTCTATTTAGCGCTATCCAATCTATGCTGGTATTTAAGCTACAACTGAAAGACAATAAATGTATTCTTACCTTTTCCAAGAGCAGTAGTGGGAGAAGTGAACGGAACAAAATTGAACTTCGCTTGCTGATTCCACAAGATAAAATAAATATAAAATAGTTGTTATAGTATGCGTCATTATGCGTGTGCGAATATTTCATTTGACGAGATTTATCTCAACTCATACTATGCGTCAGTTAATCGAGAAGCACACAGAGACGTTGAAGTGGAATATAGTCTCCACCTGTCTAACAAACACGGAATATATATTTCTCGAGATAAAAATAACTCGACTAATATAATAAATATAATAAATAATATCCTCGACTTAAGTGACAGCCTATTTAAAAAAAATCATAAACTTTAAATGAGACTTTATATCTCCTACTTTCCAATCGTCACCGAACATTTGGCCGACAGATATTTGGCCGAACAAACTTTTGACCGAACGGATATTTAGCCGACAGACATTTGGCCGAACAGTCATTTGGCCGAAAGGACATTTGGTCTAGAGACATTTGGTAGAGAGACATTTGGTCAAACAGACATTTGGCCGAATGGACATTTGGTCGACAGACATTTGGCTGAGACATTTGGTCAATAGACATTTGGCCGACAGACATTTGGTCGACAGGCATTTGGTCGAGAGACTTTTGGCCGACAGACATTTGGTCGACAGGCATTTGGTCGAGAGACTTTTGGCCGACAGGCATTTGGTCGAGAGAGTTTTGGCCGACAGACATTTGCTCGACAGGCATTTGGTCGAGAGACTTTTGGCCGACAGACATTTGGCCGACAGGCATTTGGTCGAGAGACTTTTGGCCGACAGACATTTGGTCGACAGGCATTTGATCGAGAGACATTTGGCCGAACGAACTTTTGACGGACAGACATTTCGCCGAACGGAAATTTGGCTGACGGATATTTCAGCGGAAAAGTACAAGTAAAAATACTAACCAACAATACTTTAAGTATTTTAATTAACACTATTATTCGGTAGAATACGACTAATAATTACTATTGAATTTCAAGTGATTAAATTACTAAATCTAAATTTAAACTTAAAAATTTTCTTATTTCAATATTTGTTTATTGAAATTAGTATTTTAAAAATATTTGAGTGTATTTAAGTAAAAAGTAGCACCTAATTATTTAAATTCGTATTTAACAGTAAGATAAAAGCTAGTTCATCCCTTTAAGATAATGTTCATTCTATGCTTAAGATGTTTCCTGTAGTAAAATGTGCTTTTCCTCAAAATACTTAACATCTTACAGTAATATTTAACGTAAAATATAATATATACAGAATAGATTTAAAAAAAAAAGCCTGTGAAAAAAACGAAACATTATAAATTAATACAGTAAATAAATATAAATATACGCAGCAGATTATGATAAAGAGTGTGACATACATGTAAGTAGGCCATTACATTTTCAGCTAAATGTCCGTCGGCCAAATGTCCGTCGGTCAAATATCCATTCGGTTAAATGTCCGAATCCGCTTTCCGATCATCAAATCTATTTTCTTTCACAATATCAGAGTCAAAGATCTCGCCTCTGTGGCACTTGGAGTGGTTTCGCGTTGCTTTCTACACGATTTTGAATTCAGAGTGGTCCGTCTCCTAGATTGCTAAACCAAATCTAAGCTGCTATTTAAACCACAGCTGGAAGAAAAGAGATGAAGTTTTACCTTTTCCGAGGGCATTAGTGCAAAAGTGAATGGAACTGGCTCAGCTGGAATTTGAACTTGACTCGCTGATTCCACTTTACGTATCGATAACTGTTACACAAATCACGTGTCGTCCTCACGTCCAAAAACCCATGTTTACCTCTACAAAGGAAAGAAGTCCCCACACATAGAGGCACATACATACACGTATAATTTAAACAGTGCGCTAACAAGGCTTTCTATTCACACAAACGAATTTTAACGCAGACATTAAAATAAATTTTGAAAGTTTTTTTCCAGGATTGAAACTGTAACGATTAAAAACAATTTTTCAAGATTACAAAGAGACTTTGGCTTACGCCCACAGTACGATGAAACACTGGTTCTCGCAAGATGATCGTAGTTAGGCAACGTCGAGCCTGGTCAGTACCTATATGGGTGACCGATTGGGAATACCAGGTACTGTAAGCTTGGATGTGCGGGTGGTGTAATGGATAATGAACCAGAATTGGAAATCGGAGAGCTGAGTTCCAATTCCAGTTGTGTTCGTTATATTCACTTACGGGCAAACACCAAGTGGAATGGTATGAATCCACATCTTCTCCCCTAACTATGGGTTAATTAGTAGGACTTGTATCAGTAAATCAGTGTTATCTTCAAAAGTCTTACAATCTAACAAAAATATTTTTTGGCTGTAAATAACCTACAAAAGGTTGTTAAACCTTAAAATACATATCCTTCAAAGATAAAAAATAAAGGGATTTTGATATAATATCCTGTAATCTGAATTTCTGATGTGTTTTAAATTTTAACAAGGGAAACTATTATTTAACTATTGCTACCAATTGCAGACGCAAATTTGTTTATTGAACATATTACCAACTAACAAAAGGACGTTGCTGCAACGGTTCTGCAACCTTACATAGAGATTGCAAAAACGTTTCTTCGGAGACTCCTCATAATCTGCCCGCAACCCCACCTTGTAACGTTACGAATACGTTGCCTTGTGAAGTCCATCCTGGTTATGACGATAAGCTACATTCGACACCAAGGCCTCCGATTGGGAGATTGGAGGTTTTCAGAAGCGTAGATCCATCTCTTAATTGATGTTCTTCCAAGTTCGACCATGACCCGTGGTAGTAGCACTTCTTACGATCCCAAATATGGACAAATAGTGACCCCCTCCAAAACAAAAATCAACAAGACATTTTTATAGCAAAACGACTATCAATACAACACTAAAAACATATAACAATATATTTTTGGGATGAAATTACCAGCGATACTGTTATGGAGTTGTTTCACAGTGGAGGCTTGTATTTGTACTAAGTCGGTCCTAAAATAGGTTCGACGTACAAAACGTTAGGAACTTGATATAATAGGTAATGACGCAGAGAAATCTAGTCGTGGTCGCTGATACTTTAGTATCCGACTAACGGTCGTCCGGCATCGACTGACTGAGCGACTCCTACTACTCCTACTTATTATAGGTGAGAGAGTCTATTAACAATAGAATAGGTGTGTTTCACTATAACAGATATGTTTTTTTTAGATTGCCAACAATACATTTTATTTTCTGCAAACTATATATCTAAAAAAACATACGTTTATCCAGAAACCATAAAATTATGTACAAAATATCTGCAGTTGAAGCATTTAGATTTAGATTTCGGTATTAAATAACGCATATAGGTGTTGATATGTCACTAAACAAAAACAACTAAACCTACTTGGGACGTTAATTTAACAGAAAATGGTTAATAAATTCTATGAAAATGTTAAAACTTCTATTCCTCCTCTAAATTAGTGATGCACAATTTAAAAAAAGTACGAATTGGACTTCGATTCCTTCCATACATATTGTTAAATGAAGAAAAATATCCTGATATTACAATTTTAACTACAGCATTTCGTAACGTCACCATATTTAGGTAATACCAAACAATACACTATCGAGGTAATACCAAATCATACGCTGTACAAGTAATACCAAACTATATAATATCCAGGTACTTCCAAACCATACGCTATCCAGGTAATACCAAACCATACACTATCCAGATAATAACAAAACATACTCTATCCAGGTAAAACTAAGCCATACACTATCCAGGTAATACCAAATCATACACTATCCTGGTAATACCAAACCATACACTAACTAGGTAATATCAAGCAATACATTACCCAGGTAATGCTAAACTATACACTATATATGTACTACCAAACCATACGCTATCCAAGTAATACAAAACCGTAAACTTTCCAGGTAATGAAAAACATACACTATCCAGGTAAGACCAAACCATACATTATAAAAGCAATACCAAACCTTACATTATACAAGTAATACCAAACCATACATTATCGAAGTAATACTAAACCATACATTATCCATGCAATATCAAATCATACACTATCCAGATAATACCGAACCATATATTATCGAAGTAATGCTAAACTATACACTATCCAAATAACACGAAACCATACACTATCTATATAATACCAAATCATACACTATCAATGTAATACCAAACTATACACTATCCAAGTAAGACCAAAACATACACTATGCAGGTAATACCAAACCATACATTATCGAAGTAGTGCCAAACCATGCACTATCTATGTAATACCAAACTATACACTAAGTGCTTAGCAAAGAATTCAAAATTTTAATGAACGCCATATTAGTCCGTTTTATTCAATAAATTGATAAGCCGATATCTGCCACCTCCATCAACTTCCTCACTTTCCAGCGGTGATTTGTTAATTATGTGAACCTCTTCCCAAACAGAATCATGTGTACTCTTATCATTCTAAATATGGTACGCTATATCACATTTTCCCCTTTCCATATAACTTGTTCTTTGCATTCAACATAAGGGGATGTCTAGTTCTCCAACCTCCTGTACCTTTCCACGATAGATATTATAAATACGGTCTTCCGTCAAGCGTGTTAGCTTTCTTTTTTATTTCCTGAAGATGATGAGAATAAACATCGAAATTTGACACATGATTCTTGCCTCTTAACCGAATACTGATTACTTACAAGTGTGATTTTCAAAGTTACTTTCACCGTTCATGTCAGAACATCTAAAATATCATCACGCTTTGCCAGGAGCAAACATTTAGCTTGATATCCGACATCTTGGAATCAATTTCTGTTCCGTTCGTCGGAAAGCGACGGTTAATGAGAGAGCAAGCAACTCGAACAGGAAATGCAAATGTCTCGGATGTGCGATCACAAATGAAAAGCGAATCCTTAAAGCTATCGGAATTAAAAAAAAAGTTTCAGTGAGTCGGCAAATAATGAGGAACAACCAACAGATCCTTGCCTCGTAAGGCGAACGGAAGAAGGCTTCAATTAGAATTAATTTGGGAAAAAGACGTTCATATACTGGACAGTGTTTGCAAGTAAACAACTCCTCCTCGCCATATTCTAACAGGTATTGATTTCTTCTCATTATCTTCCGCGTTCGTGACATCTTTTTTAAAGTTCTTGCTAATCGCTGGTGTCATTTTTTAATAATTCTCTACCGTCCATCAATATATATATATAAGTAATTCATCGAGTCTGAAACCTCAACATAATGCACAAAGCACTGGACGGCCGTTTCGTACTATATTTGGGACTCATCAGCAGTGCGCATCCACTACCGAGAATTGAAACCCTGACAGTTAGGTTTCAAGAATGAGTTATTAACAGTGAATTGCTTTCTAGTGAGTCTGAATGATGTTAATACGTGTTAATACATACGTTACATATACAGTATGCATACATAAAAATATTTTGTGTGTATGTACGTACATATGTAATTGGCATACAGGGTATTTCCCGCCTCTCCACACTCGCGTGTCTCAGTCAACAAAAGAGAAGTTGTGATGCATATCGCTGGAAGAGACCCTATTTTGTCGGCCAATCAGCGCGTAAGAAGAGGGCGTGATGCATGTCGCTGAAAGAGCCCTTATTTTGTCGGCCAATCAGCGCGTAAGAAGAGGGCGTGATGCATGTCGTGAATGCATGTTTTGTCGGCCAATGTCGTTGGAAGGGCGTGATGCATATTTTGTCGGCCAATCAACGCGTAAGAAGAGGGCGTGATGCATGTCGTTGGAAGAGCTCATGTTTTGTCGGCCAATCAGCGCGTAAGAAGAGGGCGTGATGCATGTCGCTGAAAGAGCCCTTATTTTGTCGGCCAATCAGCGCGTAAGAAGAGGGCGTGATGCATGTCGTTGGAAGAGCTCATGTTTTGTCGGCCAATCAGCGCGTAAGAAGAGGGCGTGATGCATGTCGTTGGAAGAGCTCATGTTTTGTCGGCCAATCAGCGCGTAAGAAGAGGTCGTGATGCATGTCGCTGGAAGAGCCCTTATTTTGTCGGCCAATCAGCGTGTGTGAGCATTCAGTTTGCTTCCTTTACGTGAATTGTAGTAAAATTTTGAATATGTAAGAATTAAATATTACAGGGCGGGGTGGGGGTAATGGTCCAAAATCGGTTGGGAACCTCTGCTCTATATGTTATTTTTACTTTTATTTTTTTTTTTTTTTCAGACGTATATTGAGCACTTTTTAATCCCAATGTTTCCTGGTCTGTTTCAACTCTGATCCTTAATCTTTTATATATTATGCATATATATATATATATATATATATATATATATATATATATATATATATATATATAGTTTTAAAACAAAAACCATTGATTTTAATTTTAAAAGTCTCTAGGGCCCTTTCAGCCAACATCTCATCAGGAGACAAACGTTGGATTAGCGAAATGAATAATAGCGATATTGAAGAGCAAAGGAGGAAACACACTAAAATAACGAACAAGTATATATACTTGTAACGAGGAAGGGATCGTGTAAATAAATTAATTAGCGAGGACAGTTAAAATAAAATATCCCCAACAGATTCAGAGACCTTATAAATTCTTTCTGCCGGCAGAGAGAAGGTTTTCGTAATCCTATACATGATTCAAAATCTTTGGAATCGGCTGTATGAATAATTCTAAACCACTCTTTTTTTATACAACTTGGCACAAGCTATATTCTCAACTAAATGTTGAGCAATAGCCGATTCCATATTCATGGGGGAAGATAGCATATTCTATCTATCTTACCAAGTTGTATTTTGGAAGGTACGTGCTGATTAATTCTAGTTTCCAAATGCAAGGTTGTACGCCACACATAACCAGCAGCACACTGGCAATTAAATTCATATACTAAATTACTCAATTTGATGTAGGGCAATACATCCTTGTGAAAAGACGGAAACGCAGACCTAGTTTGAAAAATGCTACGTAAAAAGCAACTGATGGGAAACAACCGGAAACCGACTTGCTAACCTGCTTAATTAAGCCCTGACCATTATCCCCAATCCAGGAATCTTCAAATAAACCGGACATTTAGAAGGCCCCTGGATTTTTAGGGAATGAAATTCCTTAGTTTTCTTACTAATAATATAGTCAATAAGGGCCTCCGGATAGCCGTTACTAAGGAAAATCTCCCTAATGTTCCCAAATTCACGGTCCAATCTATGGGGGGAACACACTTTAAGCGCTCTATACACCAAGGTTTTAACGAGATTAATTTTCCTTGATGCAGGAGCAAATGAACGCCAATTCAAATAAAGTCCAGTAAAGGTGGGTTTACGATAGATGCTAGTAATAAAACCACCTCTACTGCGTTCAACAAAAACGTCCAAAAAGGCAGACAGTTGTCTTTCTCCCTTCCATAGTGAAAAGACAAACCATTGTGTAAGGAGTTGAGCTCATTAAAGAACTCAACAGCCTCACTTTCATTAGAGAAAGTTGCAAAGGTGTCATCGACATATCTAACGTAAACAAACGGTTTAGACACTTTGCCGAAAAGTAACATTTCATGGTAGCCCACAAAAATATCAGCCAATGCAGGGCCAAGGGGACTGCCCATCTGGACCCCATCCACTTGACTATACATAATATTGTCAAAACTGAACTCCACCGAACTAGTACATACTATCATGAGTTCTATAAATATATCCTTAGGAAAAGGAGGTGGAGCAATGTTACCTTCGTATAAAAAGTCTGCACAGATATCAATAGTTTCCCTCAATGGTACGTTGGTAAATAGACTGGACACATCAAAGGAACACATAAAATCAGTATCAGGGCAAGACTGTATAGCCTGTAGGCGTTCAACAAACGTGAACGAATCAGGTATACAATGTAACAAAAAATGTTTGGACCGGTTGTATGACCTGCAGAAGCCATTGAGCCAGAGAATGTTGGGATGAACCAATCATTGAAAGTATTGGTCTCAATGGAACGTCTTTCTTATGAACTTTTGGAAGACCATAAAGCCTTGGTCTAAGGGAACCAGAAGGTCTAATCCTGTCATAAGTCTCTTTAGAAAAGTAACCTTTTTCTAAACAAGTATAATCGACGTTTCTGAATTTTAATTTCATTTCTGTACATGTTGTCACAAGTTTCAACTGGACCAATTTTTTGAACTTTTCTGAATCATTCAAAATAATCAACATCTTTTGGATGTAATCTACCCAGTCCAGTAGAACAACACCAGCACCCTTGTCCGGTTTACAAATATAAATATCATTATTAGATTTCAATGATTTAACAACCTTAAATTGAGTTTTGACCAGACAAAATCAAAAGAGTCAATAGAAGAATTACAATAACGATAAGCCAAGTCTTTCAACCTTGACTTCAATGTAATAACGTGATCCGATGAACAAAGGAACATGGTGTTTAAGTTGGGAGAACAACACCTCAAATGCTGCCAGTGTCTCCTCTTTATCAATCTTAATCGGAGGTATACAAAATTGCAAGCCCCTCGACAAGACTGCACTTTCATTCTTTGAAAGGTGAAAACTTGAGTAATTGAAAATATGCTTACCTTCAGTACCAGAGTCACAACCATATCTGGAACGAATAAGCAATGTAAGCTGTTTTTCAAATTTCGTGTTAACACGTTGTTTGGCAAATGCATCACCATTAGCCAAATATTTACAGAAACGAAAAAAGTCAAAGAAGGACAAAAACTTTTAATTTTAAATAGACAACCATGTCTAAAGTTAATATAAAACTCAAGTTGCTTGAGCGACTTATTAATCTCATCTTGAATAAACGCCCGCTCAATTGTCAAACTAGGTCTAACCTTCGAGTGAAAAATTCTTTTGGAAATGAAGAGTGGTGCTACGTCTTGCTCTAAAC
The DNA here is from genome assembly GCA_903632075.3 of Acanthosepion pharaonis. NCBI lineage: Eukaryota > Metazoa > Mollusca > Cephalopoda > Sepiida > Sepiidae > Acanthosepion > Acanthosepion pharaonis. The sequence continues at coordinate 488,285 of CAHIKZ030000068.1, forward strand.
AGGAACAGTTGCTTTACGTAGCATTTTTCAAACTAGGTCTGCGTTTCCGTCTTTTCGCAAGGATGTATTGCCCTACATCAAATTGAGTAATTTAGTATATGAATTTAATTGCCAGTGTGCTGCTGGTTATGTGGGGCGTACAACCTTGCATTTGGAAACTAGAATTAATCAGCACGTACCTTCCAAAATACGACTTGGTAAGATAGATAGAATATGCTATCTTCCCCCCATGAATATGGAATCGGCTAATGCTCAACATTTAGTTGAGAATATAGCTTGTGCCAAGTTGTATAAAAAGAGTGGTTTAGAATTATTCATACAGCCGATTCAATAATCATTTGAAGATTTTGGAATCGGTCTATATAGGATTACAAAAACCTTCTCTCTGCCGGCAGAAAGAATTTATAAAGGTCTCTGAATCTGTTGGGGATATTTTATTTTAACTGTCCCTCGCTAATTAATTTATTTACACGATCCCTTCCCTCGTTACAAGTATATATACTTGTTCGTTATTTTAGTGTGTTTCCCCTCTTTTTGCTCTTCAATATCGCTATTATTCATTTCGCTAATCAACGTTTGTCTCCTGATGAAATGTTGGCTGAAAAGGCCCTAGAGACTTTTAAAATTAAAATCAATGGTTTTCTTGTTTTTTAAAACTAAATTTACCTAAATTTTGTTTACCTCAAATATTTATATTATATATATATATATATATATATATATATATATATATATATATAAAGAGAGTTAAAATACCCATTATTTCAATTATTTAACAAAAATAATGATCGTGAGCATAAAAAAATCAAATTTCTTTACCAATCATTCGTCAATGCTTTGAATATTGTTGCAAAATCTGGTTCAGAGCTATCCCTGTATCTTTAGAGATTTTTGATAAAATCCCAAAAAGAATCTACATTATTATTGATCCTGACCTAGTGCCTCGGCTGCAGTCACTTTACCACCGCCGTATTGTAGCTTCCTCTCAACAATTTCATGGTAACTGTTTAGGGTGAACTCTTCGCTATGATACCTAGACTTTATGAATTTGAGCGCAGTACTAGATTGGCGGCAAGGTCTCATCAATTCACATTTAAATTGGATAGATGCAACCTTAAGTTCTATGTTAACAGCTTCTTTTCTTTCTGTGAAACTCTTTTCCGGCTTAATGCTCCCCAGCCATCTTTGATCTTCAAAAAATGAATTGCAATGTCATTCACTATCTGCTGTCTTGAGTACTCTTCTCTTTTTTCACTCCCTAATGGTTCTCTTTTTTTCTTGTTCTCCTACACTCAATAATCCTCTTGTGCCTTAGCGGCTTTATTGCCTTGCATAGGGTGATATACACATTATGAAATGGACAAAGTATGTATCATGTATTTCTCACGTACATTCATATCTGCTCATGGCGTATCCAAATGTAAACAAATGACGTCACACATTATGAAATGGACAAAATCCGATAATTATTTAAAGACATTTTTATGTTTATACATTCTTTTTATAAATACAAATAAGAACATTTACCGGCCTGAATGTCCGAGAAATCCTCACGGAGGACGAATATTTTCTGTGGGGATTTCTCGGACATTCAGGCCGGTAAATATTGTTTAATACTGTTTATTATAAGCAGAGCATTTACTTAAATATCTGTATCTATAAAAAGAATGTATAAACATAAAAATGTCTTAAAATAGGGTGATATGATTAAAAAAGAAAAACTTCTTCAAGAAATAGGACTTAAGATAAATCTTTCCAAAACAGAAGATATGATCCGTAATTGGAATGAAATCCACCATAAGAATCCAGAATATGGAATTAAACTTTAAACACTTCAAATACATTTGTGTATGGATTAGTTATAACAAATTTAGTATCGCAGATAAGGAAACATGTCATCGTATTGTCTATATTTATCCAAGAGGATGTTACCCTATCATTACAATCTTAACCTGTTCAAGTCTAGAATCAACCATTATCTTCCCCTCCTATCCATATAAACTACCCCTTAACGTAACCCTCTACCTCAAGTGGCCCCCGGGACTTGTACATGGTGAAGCTTACTGTAACAAAAAAGCTTTTCGTGATTACTGGTGACTCTAAGAGTATATTGAAAAGAAGTAAGTCCTTAATCCTTCATCTTTTCAATGCTTTTCAAGTATTGCCAGCTACTGCTCATAAAGCAGAATGTTTTGCTCGTAAATTCTCTTCCAATTCCATTCTCGGCTCATCAGGAGTATCTTCGCCTGATTTTCCACTTCAAATAGAATCACTACTGAGTACTATGCATCTAACTTCGCCCATGATTCCTGCTGTTATCTTCAAACTAGATCCCCACAAGGAATGCGAACTTGACAGTATCCCTGAAATTTTCCTCAGGAAATGTGCTCCTTTTAACCAGAAATGGCAACCTGACTTTTAAAACTTCTTATGTTTTCTACACTTAATTAGTATTTACCGTCTGTTATATCTCTCCAGAGGATCCAAATTAGTTTTTTCTGTATTAGAATGTTCGTAAAGTAATTACGAAATTCACTACTATGAATTATTGTTGAACAAACCAAAGGTATAACAAAGTTTGAATTCTACTAAACTGCATCTAGAATTAATTTACCTCCCTTCCATCCGACAGTTTGTTGTTTATAGTGCATTTCAGATTCAAATTATGAATTCGCCATCTTTCTTCAGGCTGTTTTTTTTTTTAATTCAGATATTTCCTTAACTTAGACAAGTTACCACCTGAAGCCAAACAGCCGAGTCAACCCTGTATTAAACTGGAGAGGTAAGGGATATATTCTTACCTTTTCCGAGTGTATTTGTGCGAAAGTGAAGATAATGATCACCATCAATAATCTGTCCCAAAATAGCTAAATGTAGTCACGAATATGCAGATCAGTGCAGATGTCTAAACTTTATATACGGTTGGCTGCTCTCGAATTATAGGTAACCCATTTTACAAGTGTCAGGGCGTTCAGATACTAATTACGTATTTTACTGCTATGAAATATGTGCCAACCAACCAAGAAAAAAGGTAGGCAAATGAGTCCCGAATCATATCTTCCATCCGACAGTGTGTCGTTTAAAGTGCATTTCAGATTCAAATTATGAATTCACCAACCAAAGTTGAATGATACGTAACTGTCTGGAATTTATTATCTCTTCCATCCGACTGTGTGTCGTTAAAAGTGCATTTCAAAGTTTATCTCCATGGAAGGTTAAACATTTAAAAAGCAACATATCCGCCATTGCTTGCTGTATGAATCCTGAAAGGCTAGAATTGCTACAAAGGCATTTGAAAACATTTGTGCGGTGTACACGGATGCAGTGAAGGCTCGTACATATCAATCATGGTTTAAAATGGCGATTATGATATATTTGGCAAGCCTCACCTTGGAATACGTCCCAGTGAGCGAAGAACTTTTGAAAGAAACTAAATATCTAGGGTTTTGCCGTGGATCCAATTTGAAATGCATCCCCGTCAAAGTCCAAGGATATTTAGCACAAAAGTGTAAAGTGTTCTATTTAACTGAAACTAGAGAAACATTTGAAAACACGTGTGCGGTGTATACGGATGTCCTGAGAGCTCGTATATGTGTGTTGTGATTTAAAATATTTAAAAAAGGCAATTTGAATTTATCTGACTTGCCTCGATTCTAAATAAAGGTCCTTCGAAAGAGACCACTGAATTGAATCCACGTCAAAGCACCAGTGATTTGGCGCAAAAATTCGTATGTCATGTTCAACTGTTCGTGAATATTTCAAGCAAAAATCTTGCAAAATGAGATTTTTCGTTCCTCATGAATCTTCAGTGAATTAGAATGGACATTTACCCAGTGTCTACGCGGTGTTTCTCAACCTTTTGTTTTTTTTACTTTAAGGTGCATTTGTAAAATAACTAAAAAAAATCTAGGACGCATTTTAAATTTTAATAACGAAAAAAATGGCGATTTATTTTGAAAATATAAAATTTGGATTTTTTTTTTTTTTAGAGAGGTCGATAATGACAGATTTAAATCCTTTAGTGAAAACAAAAGGGAAAGGATTATCCACTCCTTCTTAAAGATTAAGGAATTTAGCATCCAATTTACAGATCACGACATCTATCAGATAGACGAAATTTAAATTTTTATTATTGCATTATTCCAAAATTTTAACACATCAGCAGATAGAGATTAATGTCAACAACTGAGCACAAATAGTTATTAATTTAAAAAAAAATAGTAATTAATGTATAATATTGTCCATAACTACATGTACAAGAATGTCGTTTATGAATAAAAGTTAAAAAAATAACCATGAATACGTAAAAAATGCGTATATTGTCGAAAATTACTTTTCCCACAATATAGCTTATTTATGCTATAATGCTTATTACCTAAGCAATAATAATACTGAATATTTTTTTAAAAATTAAAGTCTGTTTAATCACATCTCCTTAATGGCTGTCGGGATCTGTTAAAATATCAAATGACAAAGCCATGTGCTTGGGGTCTCTAACTTTTTAAAAATAAAGATTTAAAAAAAAAAAAAATAGTTCATAAATTCCTCTTCTGTTAGCTATCAGGTCATCCCATAAGTTCTGTCCGAATTCTGAATAAAGAAAACAAGTGACCAAATGTTACATTTAATTCCAGATTCAATCAACAATGTATTTTCCCTGATTATCTATGACTTCCTTCCATCTATTAACAAGCTTACTAATTCCATTACTCTAAAATTATTTTGACTTTGATTCGAAGAACTCACAAATGTCAGTTTTAATCTCTTCCTGTGTTACAAAAGCTGTTTCTTTCAAATGATTCTGTAAGCTACGAAACAAATGGTAGTCTGAAGGAGCAAGATCGGGAGAATAAGGTGGATGAGGAATTTTCTCTCAACCAAGTTCTTCGATCTTTTGTGACGTGATTCTTGCTGTGTGTGGTCGCGCATTGTCCTGATGAAACATCATCCCTTTTCGATTCACTAGAGCAGGTCTTTTTTTCCTCAAAGATTGGTTCAAACACTCTAATTGCTAACAGTATATTTGAGCATTAATTGTTGCATTAGGTGGTAAGAATTCAAAGTGGATTATTCCTTGGCGATCCCACCAAATTGAAAGAAGAACCTTTTCCCCATGAAGTTCCCTTCTCCACTCTGGTTGGGGTCCTTCCCCTTTACCAAGCCACTGTCTACGAGGCTTAACATTTCGATAAAAGATCCATTTTTCGTCGCCAGTCACAAGTCTATCCAAAAAAGGTGAAACAAGTTGGTGAGAATGGATGTCAACTCGGGATTTGAGGTTGTTTTCAAACAATTCATGACCCCACATTTTCCAAGTTTAGAAACTTTTCCAAGTTATTTGAAACTGAACTGAGAATGTTTCTAGATAATTTTTTCGGCTGCTGACGTCTGTTTTCCTTTCTTGAACTCATAAAGCATTATTCTTTCCTCAAATGATTCTTGGGTGAATGTTTCCATGTCGGCTGCAGGAGTTTTTTAATCAAACAAAATTTGATTTTATTGTTCTCTGAAATAAAATTTGATTTTCATTGTTTTAAATACATCTAAACATAAAAATAATGTTCAGCTCCATTAGACATTATAAAATACTCTTTAAATTTCGTTCATTTTAACAAAAAGTTAAAATTTGGACAGAACTTATGAGAGGACCTGATACAAATCAACCATTCGCCCTTGCATGGAGTATTGCTGCCATATATGGTCTGGTGCCCCTTATGTTTGTCTCAAGATTCTTGATAAGATCCAGAGACGGATATGCAATGTAATTGGCCCTCGTCTGCAGTTGCTCTCTCACAGACGTGCCGTTGCCTCTCTCTGTCTTTTTTACAAATACTTTCAGAGTAACTGCGATGAGCTGCTTTCGCTGGTTCCCAGACTTCATGAATTTAAGCGTTCAACTAGGCCGGCATCTCGCTCTCACCCTTTCACTGTTGAAAACTGTTAAATGTAGCCGTCTCTTCTACTCCAATAGCTTCATGTCTCGCACCTCTCGCCTGTGGAACGCCCTCCCCTTTTCATGTTTCCCTGATATCTATAATCTCTAACTATTCAAATGTAATGTCAATCGACGTCTCCAGATGCCCTGATCTATCCCCTATCCTTCTCTTCATCCTTTCCTCTATCACTCCTATTTGGACTCACTCCAACTCTCTGTAAACCCTTGCGTGCCCATCTCTTTCTAAGATCATCATCAGGGGTGCAACTGCTTTCTTGTATCATTTGATTGTAATACACGGAAAATATTCGTGAATATGAAAGGGTTATGCTAAAAATAAGCAGACATAATGTTTGTAATTGCTTGGGGTGAAACGCTTAAAAAAAAAAAAAAAAAAAACTTGGGTCGCCCGTGGCTACTTTTCAGAGCGCATTAGTGCGACCGACTGGGTGCACTAGTTGAGAAACGCTGGTCTACGGAAAAGAAATATACGTCAAGACTTCAGTCTTGAAGTTGTAATCCTACCGAAATATAAAAAAAAATGGATTATAAAGAACTTGACAACTATTGCCCTATCATATTACGTTTGAACAAATAAAAATTATTCTACAAGAAAGACAGATTAACAGATGAGCAAACAATCACAAAAAAAAAGCGGAATATCAAATAGCACTTTTTTCATGATTGACTATGAGAAGACATTTGATTCAGCAGAACACTCAACTGCCTACTAACTTAACTTATAATCTTAACGTCTTCAAGTCAAGGAGCAACAGAAATCCACCCTGGATATCTTCATCATTTTCGCACTCTCCTCTTACGTTCATATTACGTACCTCATTCAGAAGAACGCTATTGTCCTCATCTTTGTCTCCATATTTATTACAACGTTTCGGTCGTTGTACGCTCCGGACTTCTTCAGGTGGTTGGAATGTCGAACTGAACCCTTTATTTCGCTCACTGGGGTAGACTGTTCTAGTTCCCATGCCATGTTTTTAATGGATGTCAGTTATTAGTTATCTCCTGTTAATTCCCCTCCCCAAGTTCTCCACTGCCTTAACCGAGTATTGAACTCACTCTGTTTGGTTCCTGTCACTGGATCAAACCAACGCCTTTATCCACTGTGACATGTGTCCATGTAATAAATATGGTGACAATAGTCCGAATAATGTAAATAGTCTACATAATACCTCGTCTCAGAAATATAGACAGATACCTTGAGTGGCTCTTCAATTGGATGAAAAAAATAATCTTAAAAAAGTCAATTCAGAATTTATTAGTTTAATTTGCTACTTGTAACCGAAACAAATAACCATGGCGAATAAGACAAAGATGGGTTAATTAATGATCTGTTGTAAAATTGTTATATAGGAATAAAATGTCGTTGCCGACACTTGAGTTTGAACATAGATCGCCAGTGAGCAAACACAGGCGATCTCATTATTGAATTAAGTAGACCACGTGACTATAGAAGAAACGCATATATGGGAGGCAGCGTGTGTCTAATTGATCTCTGTTTCTAGTCTATCCTCTATTACTATACGGACCGCTATTCTTTACTCTATTCACTATACTATTTCTCTATACGGATTACTGTTCGACTCGATGAATTACTTAAATATATATATATATATATATATTAAATATGATTCCATCGGTACACAGGAATTACCATGTTTCAAAAACAGAAGCTAAAAACTTCTAATTCAATTACAGAATTAAATTAAGTTAAAGTACCTAGTTGTGTTTCATTTTCAAGCGAATTTTAGAACCAAAATTTGCTTGAAAATGAAACAGAACTAGGAACGGGCACGATGACTTGTGGCTTTGCGCTAGTACAGCTCTCGACGACCCCCAAGGGTTTCCGTCTACCCAGTTTCATTCACAAGGCTTGGGTCAACCCGTGGCATGGATTTCAGGTACTTTCTAAAGATGCCGTACCCTAGGATTGACCTCGATCCATTCCGATAACATCAGGAAGTCTCCTTCCTGACAAATCGATCATGGTGAGATTCGAACCCGGGTCTCATATATATATATATATATATATATATATATATATATATATATATATATATATATATATATAATAGTAATAATAATAATAAGTGGACACTGAGCTCAATGCCGAACGGCGACAGACTGTTTCAGGCAAAAAATATTGTGCGGTATTTGACGATGCGGATCGTTAAGCATCCTTAAATGTATTAAAAAACACACACACACCACACTTATGTCACAAAACTCTTGGCCTATGCCATAACACTCACTACTTCTACGAAACTCGCCATTTATCTCTACCTATCCTGATGATGACTTAAGTAAGTCGAAATAGTGAACCATATTTATTGTACTTTTCTTCTGAAATGAACTGAACAATTTCATCCTTGTCTGAGGAGGATTATTCGCAATTTGGATAAGTCGATTAATAAAATTAATGGGCACAAAATGTCTGCTGTCTTTCATAATGTTTTCCTTAAAGAACATATACACACACACACACACACACACACACACACACAGTTTTATATATATATATATATTAAGAAATGGACAAAGACCGACAATTTATTTATTAAAGACATTTTTATGTTTAACGTTCTTTTTATAGATACAAGTATTTAAGTAAATGCTCTGTTTATAATAAACAGTATTAAATAACATTCAGGCCGGTAAATGTTATTTAATACTGTTTATTATAAACAAACATTACTTAAATACTTGTATCTATAAAAAGAACGTTAAACATAAAATGTCTTTAAAAAATATATATATATATATATATATATATATATATATATATATATATATATGGGATAAAGTGCTCAATATCAGAGATAGAGCGTATGTTGATTCTCCTTCAGTTCCTTTTACACGAACGCTGCTATTCGCCAAGGCTCAATCCTGGCTCCTACACTGTTTCTGATCTTCATCAACGATCTTCCTGATGTTATCAACTCCCAAGTTGACATCTACGCTGACGACACTACTATTTACCCCTGCCTTAATAGTAGATCCGACATCGTTGACAAAACTAACCTGGCCGTAGGCCTGAAGAAGGACCTTCAATCTGTGGTTGACTGGGACAGGAAATGGCTTGTAAACTGTAATGCCTCGAAAACGAAGCTGCTTCCAGTTGCCCAACAAATAGAAATCTCCCTGCCTCCCATCGGGATGGCTGATGCCCAGCTACATAAGAGCACCTCTCTGCTTAGCCTTACGCTGACCACTGACCTGAAGTAGAACAACTACATTAAATCTCTAGTTTCATCTACTGCAAAGAAAGTTGGTTCTCTGTGTCGCGCCAGAAGGTTCTTCTCATCGGAGTCCATTGCTTAAATCTACAAATCAACCATTCGTTCTTGAATGGAACTCTGCCGCCATATATGGTCTGGTGCTCCCGCTGTTCATCTCGAGGTCCAAGACAAAATCCAGAGACGGATATGCAACATAGTTGGTCCTGATCTGGCATCCCATCTGCAGTCGCTATCTCAGAGACATGCTGTGGCTTCCCTCTGTCTTTTCTAAAAGTACTTTCATGGCAACTGCTCCGACAAGCTACTTTCACTGTTTCCCAAACTGCATGAATTTAAGCGTGCTACTAGGTTGGCATCTCGGTCCCACCCTTTCACTGTCAAAACGGCTAAATGTAGCCGTCTCTTCTACTCCAACAGCTTCTTATCTCGCACCTCTCGTCAGTGGAACTCCCTTCCTATCACTTGCTTTTCTGATAGCGATGATCTTCAAATATTCAAATATAATGTCAATCGACATTTTCTGATGCCTTGACTTTGATCCCTGTCCTTCTCTTTTTCCTTTTCCCAAACTTTCCTTTTTACTCTTACTCTCACTCTCTTGCGTACTAGTGGCACTCCTGCCTTGCTTGGGGTGATTTGCTTAAAAAAGTCAAGGGTCCATTGTTATCTATACCCCCTTATCTGCAATTCCTACTAACTCCTCTTTCATTTCTGTTAAATATCTCAGTCATCGTTACCATTTAATAGTAACCCTCTACCTTAAGTAGGTCTCGAGCCTTGTATTGGGAGCAGTTACACTATTTACATTATTCGGACTATTGTCCTCATCTTTGTCGCCATGTTTATCACAACGTTTTGGCCGGTGTACGCTCCGGCCTTCTTCAGTTGGAATGTCGGACTGAACCCTTTATTTCGCTCACTAGGATAGACTGTTCTAGCTCCACGTGCCATGTCTAATGGATGTCAGTTATCTCCTGTTAATTCCCCTCTGAAAGTTCTCCACTGCCTTAACCAGGTATTGAACTCACACTCTTTGGGTTCTGTCACTGAATCTAACTAACGCCTTTATCCACTGTGCTATGTGTCCAAGGGTTAATTTTAGTATATAAAAAAGGCTGCTACACTTATTGACTGAATTCTGATCTGAGATATTCCTTGTATAGAATTCGATGTAGTTAATGGAGAAGGCTTCTGTTGTGTCGTAAATAGGAAAAGGTTGACACACATATAGAAAATAAGTAGTTTATTCCGAAGAATAATATGGTATACGGTTGAGAACAAAAACAGTTAATCGTTAACTTCTCGGGGTTTCCCTGTGACCTCCCCACAAGGCGGGATGTGGTCCAAGGCAACGTGGGGCTTTCCGAACGCGTACGCTCAGGGAAAAATTCCCGTAGACCCCGCATACACGGGGTCGGGTGGCCGTCTACCTTACCAGATGAAACATCGGCCTTCCGCAGAGAGTCGTTTGGGCTCCTCTCCGCCCGAATGCAGAGAGTCGACAAGCTGAGTAACGATTAATCGTTAACTTCTTGGTGTTTCCCCGAGGCTTCCCCATAAGGCAGGATGTAGCACAAGACCGGTTTTTAACGTGGGGCTTTCCGGCAAAAATTCCTCGTAGACACTACATCCACGGGGTCGGGTGGCTGTATACCACCTTAGACAAGCAAAGTTAACTGTAATCGTTAACTTTGGTGTTTACCCTAGATCTACGCACAAGGCGGGATGTCGTACAAGGCCGTTTTTTCCGTGGGGCGTTCCTAGCCCGTAGGCTCGGGAAAAATTGCCCTAGACTCCGTATACACGACGACGCGTAGCTGTCTACCTCCCCAGACGAGACTCTGCCCTTCGACATAGCCTCGTCTCTGTCCGGAAGCAGAGAGTCGACAAGCTAAGTTAACTGCAATCGTGAACTCCTTTCCCTCTTTAAGAGGGAGTACTGTTTAAATAGTCTTAGACCAGTCCATCTTGTGGGGGTGTTCAGCTACTCCACAACACCGTCCTTTGATATCATTGACTAGGAAGGACAGTATGTTCAAAAATGAACTTATCGGTGTGCTTACGTAGACAAGCTTAGTGATCTTTCAGATTTTACAAATAGATGACGAAAACAGATTTGAAAGTGAGGTTGTCTAAACAGATTTGAAAGTGAGGTTGTCTAAACAGATTTGAAAGTGAGGTTGTCTAAACCTGCTAGAGCATGATGGAAACGAGCCTATTACACAGATTCCCAAACAGCAAATAGGCTCGGAATTTTTAACAAGTGCACACACATGTACGAACGCGTGCACTAAGCAGATGTTTAACAGTAAAAAGTAACGCTTTTACTGGATGAGCCACTACCTTGCATTCACTGTACACTTGGGTATCACAGATTTTGCAAGGACAGAATATGTCATGGAATGTTGTGAGGTGGGCATTTCCGTGGCGGGAAAGACCGTGCAGTGCTTGAAACTACCAGAGTCCCAGAAATAATCCCGTTAGTGCCTGGCAAAGAATGAACGCAGTTTACACCCTTTTTCATGTGCGCGATGCGTGTCTGGAGTGAGCGTGCATCAGCGCTGTCACTAGACGATAAACTTCCTCTATAAATGCGTGACGTCAGGGAAGCGGGGTGGGCAAGTATTTAAAAGAAAGCGGGAAAGAGTGATGGCGGCAGGAAGAACGGGAAAGAAAGAAAGAAAGAAAGAAAGAAAGAAAGAAAGAAAGAAAGAAAGATAATAGAGTGAAAGATAATGAGAAATAAAAAATAAAAAGAAATAAAGGAAAAGAGAGTGAAGGACAATAACAAAGAAAGAAAGAAAGAAAGAAAGAAAGACAGAAAGACAGAAAGAAAGTGAAACGTAATAAGAAAGAAAGAAAGAAAGAAAGACAGAAAGAAAGACAGAAAGAAAGTGAAACGTAATAAGAAAGAAAGAAAGAAAGACAGAAAGACAGAAAGAAAGACAGAAAGAAAGTGAAACGTAATAAGAAAGAAAGAAAGAAAGAAAGAAAGGAGGAAAGAAAAAAGAAAAGAGAGAGTGAAAGTCAATAAGAAAGAAATAAAGAAAAAAAAGAGAGTGAAAGGCAATAAGAAAGAAAGAAAAAAGAAAGAAAGAAAGAAAGAAAGAAAGAAAGAAAGAAACATTGATAGTTTGATAGTACCAGTTCCCGCCTCCAAAGTTAAGTAGTATCGAGCTTCATCAGTATTGAATGGGCAACCGTTTAGGAACATCAGGTATTGCAAGATATTTGTGACCTTGTGCCAGACTAAGCAAATCTTAGTAAATAAAAACAGCAAGAAAAGTAGAAAGAAAAAAAGAAGAAAACTAAGCAAAAGAAAAAAGATAGAAGCAAGGAGAAAGAAAAGAGAACGTGAGAAAAAGACACAAATTAGAGAGGGAAGGAAGTAAAGAGAGCGAAGGAAGGAAAGAGAGAGAAGAACAGAGAGAGAGAGAGAAGTAAGAAGAGAGAATTAAGGAAATAGAGACGGAAAGAAAGAAAGCGAAAAAAGGAAAGAGAGAAAAGGAAAGAAATAGAGCGAAGGAAAGGGAAGAGAGAGAAGGAAGGAAAGAAAGCGAAGGAAGGAAAGGGAGCAAATGGAGGAAAGAGAGAGAAGGAAAGAGAGAGAGAAAGAAAAAGAGCAAAGGAATAAAAGGGAGCAAAGGGAGGAAAGAGAGAGAAGGAAAGAAAGAGAGAAAGAAAAAGAGCAAAGGAATAAAAGGGAGCAAAGGGAGGAAAGAGAGAGAAGGAAAGAAAGAGTGAAAGAAAAAGAGCAAAGGAGGGAGAGAGAGAAGGAGAGTAACGAATGAATAAAAGCGAGAAAGAGAAAAGTCAGGTAAATGAACTTTTAAAAAAGCGAGGGAAAGGGAGAAAAAAAAGAAATAATGTAAAACGGGAAAAGAGGAAGAAAAAGGTGAGAGAGGGGAGGAAACAGAGACGAAAATAATGAAAGCTTGAGAGAGGAAGAAAGAAAGATAAGCAGAAAGAGAGGAGAAAGAAAGAAAGAAACAAAACAAAACAACAACAGATCGTAGAGAGCCGTGCGGTTGGCAGGACAAGAATAAAAGAATGAAAAAAAAAATCAGAGCGTAAAGTTTTTGATTTAAGTCCCTCTTCCTTCGCCCCACTTGATTTCGCTTTCCTTCCTCTTTCTTACCTCTACTACTACAACTACTACTACTATTACTACTACTACTACAGAGATTTGTCCTTCAAGTCTCCTCCCCTTCCTACAAATGATTCTCCTCTGCCCACCACACCGTCCATATTTATTCATTTATTTGTTATTGTAAATCTTAAGACAACGTGTGTTTTTCCTTGTGTTCGTGTGTCCGTCCTTCTCGCTTCCCTAACAAAGAAGATGCGCGCGATGTCTTCCCGGGCTTTTATGAGACGATTCCTGGAATTTAAAGATAGTGGTTGATTCTTACCATAGAAAAACGGTCACCTCTCTCCCTCTTTCTCTCTCTCTCTCTCTCTCTCTCTCTCTCTCTCTCTCCAGATAGATAGATAGATAGATAGATATGGACAGACTAGAAGAAAATCTGATAAAATGGGGAAAGCTGCCGTATCAGGCGCTTAGGACCTTATCGGACTAAGGAACAAAGAGCGTGAATGGAGAGTTTTTTTTCCCACTTTGTCATAGTTTTTCCTAATAGTGTTCTTGCTATATAAAAATTTATGTATCCCCCCCAATATATATGCAATTTATATATATATTATTTATATATTATTTATATGCGCGGTACTTATTGGAAAGCGCTCAATGTCATTGATAGAGCTAACACACACACACACACACACACACACACACACACACACACACATATATATATATATATATATATATATATATATATATATAATATTTACATTAGTCGGACTATTGTCCTCATCTTTGTCGCCATATTTGTCACAACGTTTCGGCCGTTGTACGCTCCGGCCTTCTTCAAGTGGTTGGAATTTCGAACTGAACCCTTTATTTCGATCACTGGGGTAGACTGAAGGTGAGTTCAATACCTGGTTAAGGCAGTGGAGAACTTTCAGAGGGAAAATTATCAGGAGATAACTGATAACTGACATCCATCAAACATGGCACGTGGAACTAGAACAGTCTACCCCAGTGATCGAAATAAAGGGTTCAGTTCGAAATTCCAACCACTTGAAGAAGGCCGGAGCGTACAACGGCCGAAATGTTGTGACAAATATGGCGACAAAGATGAGGACAATAGTCCGACTAATGTAAATACTGTACAGAATACCTCATCTCAGAAATATAGACATATATATATATATATATATATATATATATATATATATATATATATACAAGTATAGGATTGGTGTATACGGAATAAATTCCAATAACCAACAAATACTATTCTTAAAAGAGTACTCCATACAGTGTAGAGCATATATAATCATTAATTCGAAAATTATAACATAAAAATCATTTTGTTTCAACACTTCTGGTGTCTGAACCTTTCAACACCATCATGTGTGTGTGTGTGTGTGTGTGTGTGTGTGTGTGTGTGTGTGTGTGCAGAGCTTAAATTACAATTATTTTTTTAAAAAATATGATTCCTTCGCTATATAAGAGTTCTCATGTTTCAAAAACGACAGCCGAAAACCTCAATATAATTATTAAAATTAAATTGAATTAAAGTATCAAGCCCTGTTTCATCCTCAAGCGAAAATTTAGGAATAACCAATCTTGAAATTTACGCATCTTTATAAGCATGTTCATTCGCAAAATTAATTACTATGGATACGGCTGGGGCGACCATTTTGATAAGGGGCCTAAAAGTTAATCTGTATCCACATATCAGTCACCTTCGGAAAGAGGTCAAGTTGAGGTATGGTTAGGTGTCCATTTCAAAGCGAATGATGGCATTCATGTACGCACATCGTCGGGTCAGTTACCGCGAAAGATAGCTTTTGGCACCATGTCGTTAAGTGTCTAGAGAATTTTGCTTTATTTTATTTTTATTTTTCTAAGGAGCTGTTGCGTACGTAAACGTGTCACACTGAACTACAATTCGTTTTTTTTGACGACTTCATAAAGGGTTCTTCTATCTTATGATTTAGTCAAGCTTTTAAACCTTTTATTAGACTATGAAATTTAATTTTTTTATGCTAATTATTTAATGCGAAAATTTGTTGATGTCGGCAGAAAACCGTTAACTCATGTCTATGGTTTAATTTTCATTATTTAGAAACTTAATAATGTGTAGTTTTTCATGTAGGCATAAAAGGGCATGGGTCTACCCAGGTTTTACAAGTTTTTGTTCTATTTATTATTTTCCATTTTACTTTTGGTGTTTTATTCATTTCTTTTAAATGCCAAAAATATTTGGATAGAGATGTCTGATTTCTATTTCTAATGTTATTGAAGGAGCTTTTGTGTTGTCTCCATCTAATTTTAAATTCATTCTTCGTTGAACCAATGTATATCCTATCAGTGTTAGGACTCTCAATGGATGAGATAGTGCATTGGTCTACCACAGATTTTGTGCGGCATTTATTTTCCAACAGGCAGTTTTCAGGGTTTCTACAATCACATAATTTTTCATTATTTTTGTCTAATTTTAGTTTAGAATTTTTATTAATACTGTTTTGGCATGCGTGTTTTTCCAGGATTTTATTATGTTTTTTTATTATTCTCTCTAGATTTTCAGTGCAACTGTAACTTAATTTTAAGGTATTTTTATTAAAGATCTTGCAAAGTCTGCTATTAGTAGGAAAGTGTTTTTCAATTAAAGATAGGAACTTATGTCCTAGCTTAATACTAACCATTTGGTTGAACGGAGGGGTATACCAAATGATTTTTCTTTTCCTGTTTTTCTTCTGGTTAATACTATTGTTTTTATAACTTATGTTAGCGTTTTTGTATCCGCTATTTTTTAGGAATGGGTTATAAAAATTACTGTGTTAGTGGAATATTTTCTTATTAGCGGAGTTCATGCTGATTCTTTTCTCTATTGATGTGGGTATATGCTTAATTATAGATGGAAGGTGGTTTGACTTACATACAAGGAATTGGTGTTAGGTTTTCTGTAAGGTAGGTATATGTTATTCATTAATTCTATAGTTACGTCGAGGAAGTTTATCCTTTTTAATTTAGTATTGACTGTAGTTTTTAAGTTTAGTTTTCTGAATTCACTGTATATTATCTTTCTAATTTTATCTATTTTAAAATTTGTGGAGCTCCTCACTACCATGAGCCCGTCATACCTGTATAGTCCGATGTCCTTAATGTCTAATTCACGGTGCACGGTTATATTGTATAGTATAAGTAGACCGACAAGATCAGAAGACTCTGCAGAGTCTAAAGATCCAATGGTGATGCCAAAATTGTCATTAGTGTTTTTAATCCATTGGTCCCCATTATGGATGAGGACAGATTTTTTTTTTTTTTTTTTTTTTTTGCACTAAGAATTAGGTTCATTTCTTCCTAAGTTAAGTCAGAATATACAGTAGCAAACTCCAAGGCAGTCGTGAATAGATCTCTTGATATTGACTGGTAATAATACACAATATCAAACTGTTAGTGTGCAATCAGGTTTATTGTCGATGTTGGTAAACCAATTGATGACTTCTTTGGTATTAATCCAGAGTGTTAATCCAAGGCATTTTTTGATTTGCCTAGTGATCCTTTATAGGATTCTTTTGCTAATCTTTCCTATGCCGGGTCAGATTGGCTTTATCATTCTGGTAATGAGGTCTTCCTCAAAATCTTCTTTGTGGTCCTTAAGAGTGATGTAGCGTTCCTTTTCAGCTAGTTTGTCTACCCTATCGCTTATTTTTAATTTTTCAGTAATAATTTTACAAGTTCTGTTGATACTGTCTACCATATTAATATTGTTATTATGAGCTTTTTGTATAAGTTTTAGTTAATTTTTTTTTAATTATTTTTTTGTAGTCGTCTGCCGTCAATTTGTAGAAATTTCCCGTTTTGTCGGACTTAACTAGTATTTTATAGCTGTCGCTGATGCTTTTAACTATTTCGTCTAGATGTTTTCGGAAGTTGCTTTCCTTTTTTTGTTATTGACTATATTAAGTAGGTCGTTTTCAAATTCCTGCAGTTTTTTTTTTTTTTTTTTTTTTTGTTAAATGGTGCAACTTTTTTACTTTTAAAGCCGTAAACCTCATTTTTTTTTTTTTTTGTTAAGTTATTACCTCGTAGGAAGAAGAATGCTTTCCATCTCATTCTTCTTATTAATTCCTCTGTTTTTTGGGGTTTTTTTTGCAAAAGTTTAACAAAATAATTCCGTTTGCTTGTATGTGGAATGTTCTTCAGAGAAATGCCGAAATTTACTTTTTCCTTATTTTTAAAGTTCTTATTTTAAAAATAAAGGTTCAGAGTGCTCGACCTTAATTTGGGAGCCGATATATATATATATATATATGTGCAGATATGTAGAAGAATAGGAAAGAACACGTTAGGTAAATAATCCGAATTTTGCGAATGAACATGCTTATAAAGATGCGTAAATTTCAAGATTGGTTATTCCTAAATTTTCGCTTGAGGATGAAACAGGGCTTGATACTTTAATTCAATTTAATTTTAATAATTATATTGAGATTTTTGGCTCTCGTTTTTGAAACATGAGAACACTTATGTAGCAGAAGGAATCACATTTAAAAAAAATAATTATAATATATATATATATATATATATATATATATATATATATATATATATATATATATATTGAAGTTATCACCTAGAGGCTTCTTGGTGCCAGATATGAGGGGTGATGTGGTCGCAGAAATTGTCTGACAGCCATGATTGGGTTCTCATGTTTGTATAGAATCGTGCAGAGTATTGTTGCCAGACATAGGGTCTTCCAGCAGCCACCCTCTTGATTCAGGGCAGCACTACATTTCATGTAGGCCTCCGTGTTAAATCTGTGCCCCTCGCCAACAAATTCGCGAGTTCACTATCTTATCAGAACGATCAGAGTAATATCGATGTCGGATTAAAAAAATCCATTAATTCTTTATAAATTACTTTGTTTACGCTTCGCATGCGAAACTCAGCAGATATCAGCCTTTGATAAAAATCAGAAGGTGGGACTGTGCATTACTGGGATCTGATGCTCCCTTTGGCTGAGCGGTCTAAAGCACTCTGGATCAAAAGGCGGTTTCGCCTACAACGGGGGACGCATGGTTTGAAACAAGCCGGAAAGCACGTTGTCTTTATTAAGTTTTCTTGATTGAGCAGGCCGATATAAGTAGTAAACATTAAATAATTAAACATTAGGGTGTCTATTTCAAACACGGTTATCCATTAAAAATAACGTTTTAAGAACTTTATGGTTAGAACTGTGTAGCGAAAAAAAACATATTTTAAATCAATTAATTTATATATATATATATATATATATATATATATATATATATATATATGTCTATATTTCTGAGATGAGGTATTATGTACACTATTTACATTATTCTGACTATTGTCTTCATCTTTGTCGCCATATTTATTACAACGTTTTGCCCGCTATACGCTCAGGCCTTCTTCAGGTGGTTGGAATGTTGAACTGAACCCTTTATTTCGCTCAGTGGGGTAGCCTGTTCTAGTTCCACGTGCCATGTCTACTGGATGTCAATTATCAGTTTTCTTCTGTTAATTACCCTCTCCAAGTTCTCCAGCGCCTTAACCAGGTATTGAACTCACACTCTTTGTGTTCAGTACCTGGTTTGAGTTCAATACCTGCTTAACTGACATCCATTAGACATGGCATGTGGAACTAGAACAGTCTATCACAGTGAGCGAAATAAAATTCGACATTCATACCACCTGAAGAAGGACGGAGCGTACAAGAGCCGAAAAGTTGTAATAAATATGGCGACAAAGATGATAATAATAGTCCGAATATATATATATATATATATATATATATATATATATATATATATATATATATAAGATAAAATAATAAGCATATATATATATATATAAGATAAAATAATAAGCAACCAATTTCAAATCAAAACATACAACCATGATGACGTTTGACGATAACGAAAAGCGCTCAGCAAAACACAATGGACTAGGGTGTTATTTCAACAACTTAGACCCAAATATAAAAAAAAATTACGAGAAAAAAAAAAACAGAAGGAAAGATTATTAAACGGAAAAGTTCCATAGTCTTTAGCAACATATAACATATATATATATATATATATATATATATATATATATATATATATATATTGTATCAAAAATACTTTTTGCAAATTTTGGAGGCTGGTTCCTGACACCAAAACAAAGTAAAATGTCCATATAAACATTTCTCCAAAAGGCCATTGTTGTATCTCAACATAGCAACAAATGTTCAAAATGTCCTCAACTTGATTCTACACACGCATGCATCCGTCGGATCATTGACTGGTAGACTCTTTCATATAGTCCGACACGATATCGAATGGTTTCGCAGGCCCGCATGGTACATGCATTATTAATGTCTACTGCATAAACGAATTGTTTTTAGGTGGCCTCACAGATAAAAATCCAAAGGATTGAAGTCGTTGGAACGTGCAGGCCATGGAGCCGGTCCTCCTCGACTTATCCATCGTTCATGATAGATGTCAGCCAGTGTGATTAAAAGTGCTGAAGCCCCATCATGCATGAACCATATCCATCTTCGTAGTAGCAGGAATACATCCTCTAGCAGATTTGGAAGTGAGTTCGAAAGAAATACAACACCTGTAAGACGTGCTTGGAGAACATATGAACCTACTACGCATGTGTAAATTTGTTGTCCCATCTTTCCCAATTGTTGCCTCATCCGTAAACAAAACTGAAGAGACAAACAACGGATCGGCAGTTTGGTCAATAAGCCATCGGCAAAAGTTTCCCCGTAGTAAGTGATCAGAGAGTGAAAGACCCGGCACACGTTGCAAATAATACCGATACAGGGCCTGTTCTTAAAATACCCTCTATGCGGCACTATGTGTTGTACGACATGCTAAGGCCACTTGACGTATGCTGATGCCTAGATCGTCTCTGGCAGCCCGTAAAATGTATTCTTCGGTCTTCCTTGTTACATGGTTTGTGGTGCCACAAATCCTATCTCAGCAACGCGATGATAAACAGCAGCAAAAGTTGGACGACTCGGCTGCCTTCGGTTTGGAAACGCAATCTGATACAGCCGTGTGGCCTCGCATTACCATTCGCGCGCTCGTATGTAAAAATCATAACTGTCTGCTCCCGTTATGAATATCCTGGCATTGTTAAATGGAACACTTCTCAGTTAACTCACTATGACACACTGAAGACAGACTAACCACAAATATACACCAATGACAATTGTAAACTCGTCTACATAGCAACACAGCGCCATCTTCCGTAAATTTTCTTTAAACTTAACTCAAAAACAAAGGATTTGTGGTCATATGTTTATATGCATTTTTGTCCTTACTTTGGTATGAGGAACACACACACACACACACACACTCACACACACACACACACACACACACACATATATATATGTATATTATAAATTAATTGATTTAAAATGTTTTTTTTCGCTACACAGTTCTAACCATGTTTCAAAAATGGAAGCTAAAAGCTTCGAATTTAATTTTGTAATTAAATTAAAGACATTAGTTCTGTTTCATTCTCAAGCGAATTTTGGAGTAACTTATTACTGGGTTTTAAAAGCACAGAAAAATATTAATTCACATTTCCAAGGATACAGAAAAACCCATTCAACCAGACAAGGGGTGTCTAATTCATTATGTCTGTATTTTGATGTATCAGTTATTAGTTACGTTTTGGTAGGGGTAGGGATATATTTTTCCATGAATTCTGACATCCGTTAAATGCATGTCGTCTGGATTTTTAAAAATTTATTGTTAACGGCAAAATTTTACGGCATTTTTTCTATTTGTATATTTAAATATTTTTGGGGGGTGTTTAGGTTAGAATACATTTTAACTACGATTTTTAAAAAATTCACTTTTAATTTTAATATACTATATTTTTTTTAAAACAAGTAAATGTATTAGAATCCCTTACAGTATGTAAAATTATTTTCACATCAAGTATAAATATGTATATTACTAGGTCACAATTTTTTAAAAACTTATATTTAAATATTATTTAAGAAAATTTTTGACAATGACGGCAAAAAATAGCTAATTAATTTCTCTGATTTAGTAAACTTTTATCTTTTATATATTTTATATAAACCTAGTAATATATTGTTTCTTATGTAAGTACAAAGGACATGGGTCATTCAATGGCTTACATCTAGCTTTTCATATTAATTTCATTTTACTGTAGGTATTTTATTGGATTCTTTTAAGTGCTTATAGTACTTTGAGAGAGAATTTTAGGTTAGAATTCTTTTTATTTAACTACAATTTTAAATACAACTTTAAAAAATAGACTATATTTCATTTTAAAATAAGTAAATGTATTAGAATTACTTACAGTAAGTAAAATTATTTTTCCATATCAAGTATAAGTATGTATATTACCAATTTAAAAATTTTATATTTAAATATTATTTAAGTAAAATTATGACAATATATATATATATATATATATATATATATATATATATATATATATATAAATTGATACAAGTAAAGATTTGCCAATTAGCTGAATGACTTTCGCAGACGGACCCTCTGGCAATCACTCTGTCCACTCGTCAAGAAGTTTCAGTAATTGACTGTTTATACTTTTTTTTTTTTTTAATTAAACAGTATTAATTGAATTTACCGGCCTGAATGTTTGAGAAATTTTGTAGAAATTTTGTGGAAAATATACGCTCCTCGACAAGAATCGAATCTCTATTCCTATACAGAAGCAGTCATTTGACTTGACGTGCTGCACCATTCAGCTACAGAAAAGCGTCTAGTTAGCAAAGACCAAATTATTGTTTATAAATACACAACCTTTGACGATTTTTCTCGATTGATCATATCTGCTTACGAAACGTATCTTAACGTAAACAATTACAGCATATAATGAAATGGTTTCCGTATATGAATACAGGTTCGATTCCTGTCGGAGAATGTTTTCTATGAAATAATCAGGCCGGTAAATGTAATTAATACAGTTTAATAAAAAAAAACAAAAAAAAAAACAGCATTTACTTAAATAAAATGTATCTATAAAAATAACGTATAAACAGAATATAAATATATATATATATATATATATATATATATATATATATATATATATATATATGTATATGTATGTGTGTGTGTGTGAGTGTGTTCTCCACTAACCTAGCCTACACAAAAAGAGTATCAAATTTTCATCGCTCAAAAGGTGTCCTCCATCAAACTGAGAGGCACCATTCAGTTTAATTTCTATGTCCACATTATCTATATATATATATATATATATATATATATATATATATATATATATATATATATCAGTCTGTCCATATCTATCTATCTATCTATCTATCTATCTATCTCTCTATCTCTCTCTCTATATATATATATATATATATATATATATATATATATATATATATGTCTATTGATTTCTATCTTTCTCAGGCTGTTGATAGCTATCTATCCGTCTTTTCATATCTATCTATCTATCTATCTATCTATCTATCTATCTATCTATCTATCTATCTATCCAAATGTAAAAGAACGAAAAGAATATAAATTCAAACGCTCATGACATAAATTTAAGAAAAGGGCTCGACACAATAGTAGACCAATAGATATTTATTATAAACTATTACATGCAAGTTACTGCGACAAAAATGCATACTTTTTTCGACGTCTAAAGACGTCTCGTCAGGCAGCTAACAATCTTGCATGTTCCGGTGTAACAGTTTATAATAAATATATATGTACATATAGAGATATAAATACTGTTACTCGCGTTACGCTTTACTTTACTTCCTGGCCATCGGGCTGGGATCAAAGTGTAGTATCTGTTCTTCACATCTCCAATGCTGATAGTAATATTAGCCGTTTCCTTACAAAATAACATAAAATTCACTTGCTGGCCATCGGGTTTGGATCAAAATGCAGTATCATGTCTTCTTTTCTCTGCTTTTAATGGTAATATTAACCATTTCCTTATTAATAAACATTCAATATCCACTGACCGAACAACCAGTTTTTCAGGGAAAATATATTTCTCAAATTCAGTTTTATCGTTCATTCTAGTTATGATGGCGGCGGATGTTCTTCTAAATTTCTATTACTGTGTCAAGCATTAAATGCAGTTTATCGTAATACCCAGAGCTATTTATTGCTTTGCTTAAGGTGAAATGATTATATATATATATATATATATATATATATATATATATATATATATATATATATATATATATATATATATATATATATATATATATATATATATATATATATATATATATATATATATATTGTATGTTGTTTTACGGGCTTACGTCCATATCTCGTTGAAAGAGTCGTTCTCGTACGATCACCGGAGTTAAGCAGCGTTGAGTCTGGTCTGTAGCTAGATGGGTGATATCTTAGAAATTCCAGGTGCGACATGTTTGGATGTGTGGGTGGTATGATGGATAGTAACACAAAATTGAAAATCGGAGAGCTGTGTTCCAATTCCGGTCGGGTTCGTTATATTTACTTATGCATGAATCCACTTTTATTCTATTACCAGGTATAAGCTTATTAGTAGGACTTCTATCAGAAAATCATTGTCCTACTATTTACCCATAGCTGAGGGGAGAAGAAGAAGATGATCCATAGTTTTCCCAAGGGTATTAGCACGTAAGTGAATATAACAGATTCGACTGGAATTCGATCTCAGCTCTCCGATTCCTGAATCCAAGGCACTATACATTACTCCTACATAAACTGCCCTTAAAATCTTAGCTCCTTTTAACTAATTTACCTTGTTGGCTAATTGTACTCATGGGGTTGGCAGATTTTTACTTTTAGGTAACCCACTCTCTGTGCTATTGGTTTAAATGGTCTCATTATTCGAACTTAGGAGTTAATTAAACCAAAGAAGATATGAAAGTTAGTAATTGTTAAATCCAGAGAGTGGGCCCAAAATAGTTAAACCACACACACACACACGCATTGAACGTATAGAAATATGTGTATGTACCCATGTGTGGATATCTGTATGCGTGTGTGTGCATGTGTGTATATATGTATGTATGTATGTATGTATGTATGTATGTATGTATGTATGTGTGAGCTTCTATATCTATAAGTATTTACCATTCAAACATTAACATCATTGGTATCATATATATATATATATATATATATATATATATATATATATATATATATATATATATATATATATAATCTAAACTATTTATTGCCTAAGCATTAATATCAATTAAAACGTAAATAAACGAAATACAACTTCCCTAGCAAAAAAAAAAAAAAAAAAAATGAATACCCATAAATAAAAATAGGTTACATATCCATAGCCGGATCAAAACCAGACTACGTCAGCTACAGTTAAAAAAATTAAAGAAAAAAAAGACGAAGGAAAAGGGCAACATGATCAAGACGTACATTCGCACAGACGCGAACACAAACACAAAGAATATAGAAGAAAATTTACACCAGTGTTAAATGTGTATAAAAATTTCAAAAATATCAGCAGAAAATTGCTGATACAACTGAAAAGTGGAAGTCATTTAATCGGACGGCATTTAAGCTAGCTCCTGCAGATGTCTTTTGATTGGGCCTTCATCACAATAGGTAGGGAGGAGCAGACGCGACGAGCAACAATAAACTATAGAAGAGCTCTAAAGTGATCGCTGCATTTAAGTATTGCATTAATATTTAAGCCTACCTTTTAAAAGTTCAACGATAATTCTTCTGCAACCACTTAATTTAAAGACGCTTTGATGTACGTAGGTCCTTATTTTCCGTACAAACAATTATTTTTATTTCCTTGGTAACTTTCACAATTAATTTTGATTGTTCCCAAATTTATTTCCAACAAAAAATTCGTCGCAAAGAATCACGTCCAAACAATCGCAATAAGGGAAACTTGGGAATACAAAATTTCAGGATTACGGGTCCTGATGTTTTTTATTTGCTCACGGAGTGGGCCCGATTGCAAAATGGTATGACAAAATGCAAAATGGTAAAGTAGAAAACACAATTTTATTTTGAAACACTGTAATTTGAGAAAAGTAATTTTACATTCGAACATGAGCTATTGAAAGTTAATGAGTTGTGTCCCTTTAGTTGTTTTTATCAGTATAAGCCAAGATGGCGGAATCCGAAAACTATCGCACTAATGAAAAATTTGGAATCCAAAATTTCAAGACTGCAGACTGGCCCGGAATTATTTGATTTGCTGACGGAGTCGACCTGATTCCAAAATGGTTTGAGATACTGGGCTACGGCCTCAAAGAGTATAGCTGAAAATGTGTAACACAGTGACACACTAATAATCGCATTTATAATATAGATGATCAGATTTCTGCTTGTTGTTGTGTGTCTTTGTTACAGTAACATAGAAAAAACGAGACATCATATCGGAACTTTTAATAGGGCAATAACGTTAAAGTTCTCAAACAATTTCAACTTATTCGTAATAATATGGGGTCTATTTTCGCCCTATATATATATATATATATATATATATATATATATATATATATATATATATATATATAATGATATATATGATTTTCCTCAAACGTCTACATCTCCTCGAAGCATATCTTAACATAAACAAATGACGTCACACACTACAAAATGGACTTAGTCCGACAATTATTTTAATATATTTTTGTGATACGTTATTTATATAGACACAAATATTTGAGTAAATGCTCTGTTTATAATAAACAGTATTAACAAAATTTTCTGGCCTATCATGGGAAGTTTGTAGTTTAAAATCAGTAAAATCGACATTGCTAACCTGACGCTCCTTCGTAGCTAAACTGGTATAGCACGTCAGGCTAAATGACGGTTCCGTGGAGAATACGGGTATGATTCCTGTCGGAGAGACGCATATTTTCTATAAAATTTCATGGGCGTTCAGGCCGTTAAATGTTGTTAATACTGTTAATTTTAAACAGTACATTTAGTTAAATATTTGTGTATATAAAAATAACGTATAACAATAAAATATATTAAAATAATTGTCGGACTTAGTCCATTTCCTAACGTGTCATATAAATATAAATCATTTTAAAACTATTACTCTGGTAGCGTGAAAAAAACAGATAATACAATTTATAAATAAAAAAAAAAACATTAGACAAACTGATATTTGGGAAAAAAACTTCAATAAAAAAGAAAAGACTAAAAACATCCGTACTGCTTGAAAATAATCATTCAGCACTGCAATGTCTGGCCAAAGGAAAAAAAGCCAGGACAGAATACATAAGTT
Source organism: Acanthosepion pharaonis (assembly GCA_903632075.3). Taxonomy (NCBI): domain Eukaryota; kingdom Metazoa; phylum Mollusca; class Cephalopoda; order Sepiida; family Sepiidae; genus Acanthosepion; species Acanthosepion pharaonis. Next base: position 514,830 of record CAHIKZ030000068.1, read on the forward strand.
GAACGTAAAAGTGTTCAATACACTAAGCAGAGCAAAATTATTTTATATATATATATATGTATATGTGTGTGTGTGTGTGCGTGTGTGTGTGTGTGCATGGAAATATAAAAGGTCAACATCGAGCGGGGACAGTCTGTTTCATGCCTGAACACATCTTCAGCCCATATGTAA
>CAHIKZ030000068.1:520000-562500 GCA_903632075.3 Acanthosepion pharaonis
TCAGACATGCTCACGTTCTCTCACAAATACAGACATATACGTAGACATGTACCCACACTCAGTGATCTGGGTACACTACCACCACGTTGGTTAAGTTGGGCTCTGTCTGTAGACAGCACACACACTCATTCACACACACACATATCTTTATATATAATTTTATTTTAAAACTATAACTCTGGAGGTGTGGAAAAAAACAGATAATACAATTTGAAAATGAAAAAATATTAGACAAACTGATATTATGGGGGAAAAAAATTCAATAAAAAAAGAAAAGACGAAAAACATCCGTACTGATAGAAAATGATCAACCAGCACTGCAATATCTAGCCAAAAGAAAAAAAAACACCGACAGAGTACCTAAGTGTGTGTGTGTGTGTGTGTGTGTGTGTGTGTGTATGGCCTGAAGATTACATTTAAACATGAAACATACTGTGCGTTGACATCAATGTCCACATATATATATATATATATATATATATATATATTAAGTTAATGGCTGGACACTCGTATCTCTTCCCCATCCATGTTTCTCCCCCATACTCTCCATCAGTTAAATAGGAGAATAAATTGAGCCTTGTTTGGCAGCCAGTTTAGGAGAAGGATTATGAATTCAAAAACGTGTCGGAGGCAACGGGAATCTATTTCTCTGTCTTTCCTGATATTTCAAGGCAATTTTAAAGGTAATAATAAAAAAGGAATCTGTGGAGGACCGTAATACCCCTACACCAAGGAGGGGTATGATATGAAAGCAAAAAAAAAAAGTGTTACGTGTCCCTAGTACAAATAATATAAACAAGGGTATTCAACATTTACTAAGCTGACATGAGTACAACAAAAAGAATTCATAGCAATGAGAGCTATTAGACACCCGCTGTGGAGTATAAGGCCACACCCACAATAAACTGGGTTTTGCTGCTGGGATTTTCGTAGCAAGTGAAATAGGATCATTTCTTTAGAAACAAAAAAAAATAATGCTGAACTGCTATGCGATACCTTCTTTTATGGCAGTGAATTCTAGACAACTTCACCGGAGGTTAAGAGGAAATTGAAGGAACCAACGTGGTTCTACAGAAGGATACTGAGAATTCAATGGAAGACGCGAGTAGTATGACTGATGCTCTAGGAGATTAATTCGTTGTACCTTCTTGGGCTAACGATCTCGACTGACATGAAATGGAAAGACTACATTGACTCCATTAAGAGGTCAGCTGCTATAAAATTTGATTCACTGTGCCGAGCGAGACAATTATTTTTTTCTAAGGAATCTATCTTATATACCCGGTGCTCATGCTATATATTTAGAGATTCTTGATAAAATCCAAAGAGGAATCTGCGATGTTTCTCTTCAGAATCTATCTTACATATTTATAAGTCAACCATTCGTTCATGCTTTGAATATTTCTGCTACATATGGCCCGGTGCTCCTGCTATATATTTAGAGATTCTCGATAAAATCCAAAGAGGAATCTGCAATGTTTCTCTCCAGAATCTATCTTACATGTTTATAAGTCTACCATTCGTCCATGCTTTGAATATTGCTGCCACATATGATCCAGTGCTTCTGATATATATTTACGGATCCTTGATAAAATCCAAAGAAGAATCAGCAATATTATTGGTCCTAACCTGGCGTCTCGGCTTCAGTCACTTTCGTTAAGTTGCTTTTCTGTGTCTTTTCTATAAATACTTTCATTTTAACTGTTTGGCTGAGCTGTTCTGTATGATATCATGTTGTAAATACTCATCAGGTCTAGTTTTTAAATTGTTGTATATATATATATATATATACACACACAGCCGGGCTTAACCACAAATTTAACAATATAGATAGTATTAATATATTACCCCACAAATTAGGACCTACCCACATTTCTCACCCACACAAGACAGACATGCTTACGGAGGTGTTGAGGCCTCACACTTATACACACACACACACGAATATACACACTTAGACATCATACTCACTCACTCCCTAAGAACCAAACAACACACACACACACACACTTAACAGAGACACATCCCCTTTCCAGGAACCAGTAAAACTGTCAAAATGACCAACGGAATTCAGAGCAGCATGAATCTATCCAGCTCTTATCTCAAATAACAACTTAAAAGAGACTGTTTGACCAACTAATGGATTGCCCAAAATTCATGTTAAAAAAATAAAAAAAAAAAATGAAAACTACAAACAAAAGTTCATTTTCTCCATCAACACATTCCTTTCTGTAGTTCACTGCTACCAGCAAGCAGAATTTTTTTCTCCTGACGATGGCCATATTGTCGGAAACTAGTCGAGGAATCTAAATGAAAGAAAAAAAACGAAATAATATTAATCTACAACCCAGTGTGTCTGAAGATTTTAATTTTTTAATATTTTTAATTTTTTAATATTTTTTAATTTTTTAATATTTTTATTGTTCAATATAAATATATATATATATATATATATTATTTATTTAAAAATATGATTCCAACTCGCGACATAAGAGGTCTCATGTTTCAAAACAAGAGCCGAAAACTTCAATAAAATTATTTGAATTAAATTGAGTTAAAGTAAGCTCTGTTCCATCTTCAAGCGAAATTTTTTTTGGAATAACGTATTTCTGAAATTTACGTGTTTTAATAATTGAAATCAAAATTTCCATGGTAACAGCTAGGGCGAATTGTTTAAATTGAGTAGGCGTGTGTTGGGTGTTAATAATAAGTATCAGTATAGAGTTACTTTCATAGATGTCAAGTCAGGGAAAAATGGGGGTGTCTAAATTTGAAACGGAAGATGTATTAACCCTAGTCTGGTATGCGTGTCTATGGAGATTTATTTATTTTTTTTATTTTATTTTTTTTATGAAAGGGATTTGTGCATATAAAAAAAAGGGTTATCTTTTTTGTAGGGTATTTAAACTATTTATTTGGGCTATGGATTATGAAAGTTATTATATTGTATGCTTGTTCTTAGCTAATTATTCAAACCATGAATCTGATGATTGGGCCATGGATTAATCAAGTTATTATATTGTATGCTTGTTTTTAGCTAATTATTCAAACCATGAATCTGATGATGTCGACAAAAAACCGTTAACTCATGTCTATTGTTTAATAGATTATTATTATTTAGAAGCTTAATAATGTGCAATTTTTCATGGAGGCACAAAGGGCATGGGTCATCCCAAGTTTTACATGTTCTAGCCCTGTTTATAATTTTCCATTTTACTTTAGGTGTCCTATTTGTTTCCTTCAGATGCCAAAAATATTTAGATAGGGAAGTCTGATTTCTTTTATTTATATTATTGAAAGAGCACTTATGCTGCCTCCATCTATCTTTAAAATCATTCTTCGTGGACCCAATGTATATCATATTAGTGCTAGGACTCTCAGTGGATGATATAGTACATTGGTATACCACAGATTTAATGCAGCATTTATTTTCTAATGGGCAGTCTTCTAGGTTTCTACAATTACACAATTTTTCCCTTTTATTGTATTTTATAATAACTTTCATAATCCATAGCCCAAATAAATAGTTTAAATACCCTACAAAAAAGATAACCCTTTATGAAGTCGTCAAAAAACAAACGTTACGGCAGTTTTTTTTTTTATATGCACAAATCCCTTTCATAAAAAAATAAAAAAATAAATAAATCTCCATAGACACGCATACCAGACTAGGGTTAATACATCTTCCGTTTCAAATTTAGACATCCCCACCTTTCCCTGACTTGACATCTATGAAAGTAACTCTATACTGATACTTATTATTAACATCCAACACACGCCTACCCAATTTAAACAATTCGCCCTAGCTGTTACCATGGAAATTTTGATTTCAATTATTAAAACACGTAAATTTCAGGAATACGTTATTCCAAAAAAAATTTCGCTTGAAGATGGATCAGAGCTTACTTTAACTCAATTTAATTCAAATAATTATATCAGAGTTTTCGGCTCTTGTTTTGAAACATGAGACCTCTTATGTCGCGAGTTGGAATCATATTTTTAAATAAATAATTATATTTATGCTCTACTTTTGTATCGAGCACTATTTTTTAAAAATAATAACTAAAATACTAAGGAACTTTGGATTATTTACCTAACCAGTTCCTTCCTATTTTCTATATATTTTCACACATATATATATATATATATATATATATATATATAATATTAATTGATAATTAGTATGGATTAATTGTATTCATATTGTAAATACTAATCGTGGCTAGTTTTTAAATTGTTGTTTTATTCCCCCCCACCCCGCCACAGACAATGAATTGTACATATGGGGACTAGTTAGGATTTTCGTAGAGACAATGCGGTATTATGGTGAATGTAGTAAGAAAGTTAAGTAAGAATGCGTTTTTTTGGTGTAAGGAATATTGTTTATTTGGGTCAGTGTTTGTGGCTACCTAAAAGACAGAACATTGTCGTTTTCCCAATTCTACATTTTGGCCTTGTGCCACATTTTGTAGGGAGGCAAGGTGGAGTAATGAATAGCAGCTCGGATTGAGCAATCGGAGAGCCGAATTCGAATTCCAGTCGAATCCATTACATTCACTTACGTCCTAATACCCTTGGGAAAGTTATGAATCCTCTTCTTCTTTCCACCCTAGCTATGGGCAAATAGCAGGGCAAGACCTTGGATGCCAACAGGTCTACTCCAGAAAGAAATGGCGACCTACTACGGGAAAAAACCTGCCTTGTCAGTCATGTATCGAAAGTTACATGATCGCCTAAGCGCGTATCAAGCATGGCACATAACTGACAAATAAATATTGCTCTTCGCTATGAGACCTAAACTTTTTGAATTTAAGCGTAATAAGATTGTCTAACACGAATCAGCTTTCATCGTAGCTGACCTCTTAATGTTTTTGTGAGAAGCTTCTTGACTCAAATAGTTTGGCCAGGTTTTTGTTACCATTTTGCCTTGCTTAAGGTAAATTCGATTTAAAAATACAAGCAACAAGGAATCTTCAAGATAATGGTAACAGAATCCCGGCCAAACTATTTCAGTAAAGAAGTTTCGCATGAAAACAGCTGAAGGAGTGGGACCAGGCCTTGAAACGTTAACAAATGTACATCGGTGTGGAGGCGGAGGTGGTGATCGATTTTCCATTCTTGCTGAAAATAAAATTGGGAAAAAAATCTATCTTACTGATCAAATCGAGGTTTTTCGTCTTATAAAAAAAAAAAGTCTATCAATAAAAAAAATTCGATCTTGCTTGAAATATGTCACTGATTGATCCTTTTTATTGGTTATCGATACACGTTATTTTATATTTGTTTTCTGAGATTTCTTAAGGGATACCAACGCAACCATTCCAGCTGAACTGGAATTAGGTAAAACAGGCGTTAAACACGTCAATCCCCCCTCACTCTCTATCACTCTCTCACTCTATCTCTCCCTCTCTTTCTCTCTCTTTCTCTCTCTTCCTCTCTTACTCTATCTCTCTCTCTTTCTTTCTCACTCTATCTCTCTCTCTTTCTCTCTCTCACTCTATCTCTCTCTCTTTCTCTCTCTCACTCTATCTCTCTCTCTATCTCTCTCTCTATCTATTTCTCTCTTACTCTATCTCTCTCTCTCATCAATAAGGCCGTAGCATGATTCATACTTACCTGAACTAAGATCTAAAATTTTCACTATACAATGTAACCCGGATATAAGAGACCCGGATATAAGAGAAACCCGGATATAAGAGAGATTTTCTCTGGTCCCAAAGTGTTCCCATACTTACCTAAACAAAATAGACCCAACCCGGATATAAGAGAAACTCGGATATAAGAGAAACCCGGATATAAGAGACTTCTTCTCCGGTCCAGACAACTCTCTTATATCCGGGTTACACTGTATAATGTTTCATCAATATAATTGATAGAGAAGCTTTCGATTAAGTGCATTGACAAGGAAGGGGATTGTACTAAGCCAAATATTTACTGTTCATAAAAAATGCGTTTCTGAACACTTCGATGTGATGTCAAGGTTAGCATACATATTTTGCTAGAACAATTACGAGTGAGTTCGAGCCCCACTTGGTGCTCCATACTTTCGGCCTTGTGCCACATCTAAGTTAAGCTTAGAAAATTACTATAATAAATTCGTTTCTTTAATTATTAGGCTTTGAGTTTACTCATACATATTGGGGGGTAAGTATTATACCAGTATTGATATGTTTGTATAATAAATAATATTCGTTTTTCATTGCTGTAGGAATGCATTACTGTATACCTACTTTTGCACACACACACACACACACACACATATATATATATATATATATATATTTGGTGGACTCTCATCACATTTGACGTATGAGGGTCAAGCAGCTAAGTTCCTAGGAACCAACAGCCCGACACCAGCACATATGATTTTGATTATAGTTGTGAAGGCTTTTTATAGAAACAACCACACGTTTTGAAGGGCCGAATACAGGGACCTGGTGCACTACGTGCCACAAGGTCCCTTCCGCAGGTTTTGAATTTAGAGTTGTCCTTCTACAAGACCAGTTGCAACCCATGGCTATAGAGCCCAGTCTGTCAGGCTATTTATCCATAGCCGAAGGGAGAAGAGGATTAACAACTTTCCCAAGGGTATTATTAGCACGCAAGTGAATGTAATGGACTGGAATTTGACTCGGCTCTCCAATTCCACTACTCCACACACACACACACACACATATATATATATATATATATATATATATATATATATATATATATACACACACACATACAAACTTTAAAAATCGGGAGGTCAAAAAAATATAAAAAATATATATAATATATATATATATATATATATATATATATATATATATATATATATATATATATATATTCATTTGTATGGATATGAGTTTGTGATCCTGGGTTACACGCTTTTTCAATCATCAGACAAACGTTATGATATTGAGCACTTTCCAATAAGTACCGAGCATATATATATATATATATATATATATATATATATATATATATTGTCATCCACTGACAGACTGGTTCGCTGTATCGCAGCTCATCAGTGTGGATAGACGTCCGGTTGCCTCTAGCCAGGATTGAAAACCGGCTGAATTGGCTTCAGTCGGAGAATCCACCCCTAAGCCGCTGGCACATGGCAGGAATGAAGGCGAATTTAGGCGTATTTACTTTTAGATAAACATGCCAGCGACTGAGAGAACTCGATTCGTTTTATCAAAGTGTATTGCATTAGTAGCAGTAATAGTCACTGTTTGCAAACTCACTTCTTCCCCAGAGAGCTCAATTGAATTAATTTTTCAATATATATATATATATATATATATATATATATATATATATATATATATATATACAAGGGTTAATCAAAAATTATCCGCACTTTCGCCGTAACATGTCTTTAGGTTTGTCACACTGCCTGGTATCTATAGTTGGTACTATTATGATCACGTGTTTGAGCTTGATCGCATCAGTTTTCTTGCAGCTGTTACAGTGTAGACATGGCCTCTCCGTTAACAGTGTGCACTAAGGAGGAAAGATCCCTGATCCAATTTCTGATTTTGAGAGAAATAGAAGTACTACCGGTATTCATTATTGGCGGACACAATCTTATCAAGGGCTTATGGCCACATCACGTTGAAACATTGGTTCCCGTACGATCACAGAAGTTAACCAACGTCGAGCCTGGTCAGTAACTAGATGGGTGCCCGCTTGGGAAGGGTTTGAGAGAGGTGACAAAAAGACAGAAGTTATTAAGAACTACAAAGGAGCGGAAATTGTGGAGAGTCATAATCGTCAATATCCCGAAGATAGAAGAACTTGTGGTAAATTTGTAGATTACCAAGTGTAATAAAAAAAATTCCATTCTGGTGTAAATTTACATACTAATTTCGAAAATAACAATAAAAATTTGTGGAAGAAAACTGTTTAGGAGTTATCGACAATATATGTTCGGCCTCATTCGCATCACGGTTACAGCCCGGCCGCCATTACTGGCTTTGCTTACATATGTTTGCCTCGAGTAGTAATGCGCGGAAGCTTCACTTGTCTTGGTTACTGCACAATGTGCGAACAATTTCGTTAAACGCGTAGTAATCGAGTGAGAAGGTAAGAAGATCAGTAAAAAGACCGTTAACTAAGTAAGCTTCCGCGTATTACTTCTCGAGGCAAACGTATGTAAACAACGCCTATAATGGCAGGCGGGATAGATGCGAATAAGTCCGAACTTATATTGTTGATAACTCCTAAACGATTTTCTTCCGCAAACTTTTATTGTTATTTTGGAATTAATCAGGCAATTCCACACCAGAATGACAATTTTCATTACAATTGGCTTACGAGGTTAAAGATGTAAATTTACCGAACTGGTTATATTTTATTTTGATTCCATTGTTTTTAACCATCTGGTACATTTGATTTTGATACAATCTTACCTTAGAACTAGGGTTTATATTAGTAAAATTATTGTTGTAGAATTAAAATCTAATTTGAGCGCCAACTGTAGTATTCTCGTCTCCTAGGATGAAGCTTCCTGGGAGAGGGCGTATAATCTGGCGGAATCAAGTATAGTTCCTTTAAACTCTCGGTTACGAGAGTATTACACCAAGGAATTGGCTGACACACTGTGTGGCTCTCCAATACTCTCCTACTACGCTATACACCGAGATCCTCTCCTTGACAAATCGGTGAGATTCGAACATGGGTTTTGTGTGGAAATGATATAGTTCTAATCACTCGGCCACAATTTTGGTTACCGAAATCGTTATTAAAGCACTCTGTAGGGGACTATTTTCGCCAAGTATAATGTCAGTCCTGCCAAAGCAAGTTGAATTTGAATTTCTTGGATGTGTCGTCGTATCCTTCTACGGCAACACATAAATCAATCTTGACTGAAATTAAGAGCCAGTCTACTGCAATTTCAAATAGAGTGGAACCTCGGTTCACGAACTGAATTCGTTCCTGAAACCCGTTCGCAACTCGAAATGGTCATTAACCGAAAGTATTTTTCCAATAGAAATCTCTGTAAAATGGATTAATCCGTTCCTGGTCCCAAGATGATTGCTTATTTAAACCTTTACAACAATACATTGTGCTCAAGTTTATACACAAAACTAATGAAAATTATTAAATTTAATAAAAAAAACTAAAAAAAAATAATACTAAACAGATAAAATATAGACGGACACGTTAATTTTACCGTACCTGTAAGTAGGAGAGTTGATGGCGTAAGTGGAAGGGGAAGGAAAGATGTTATTGTCTGGAAAAAGGAAAGGAAAGACATGATCGTCTCTTTATTTATAAGAATAGTATAGAGCGTTGATTTTGTTATATATATCCGTCCGGTGTAATGTCACCATTTACTAAGAGACTTTGGTCTGAAAAGTGAATATTTCCATACTCACGAAATAAATTATAACCAAAATGAATATTTAAGGTTTTTTTCGTGATTATATATATATATATATATATATATATATATATATATATATATATATATATATATATATATTCTGGCCATAAGTTTATCTGCCGTATATTTTTAAGTGTTTACTGGTTCCTTGGTAAAAATTGGTTTTGAAGATTGTAGTTATCAGGGAGGCAAGAAATCTGAAGGGAGTTCCACAGATTTGAAGTACGAATTAGAGTAGAAGTGGCGGTTTCATTTAGCTATTTCAACATTAAAAGTGTGGGACCTATACGCCAATCTAGCAGCACGCTTAAATTCTTGTAGTCGGGGTACATGGGGGAAAATGTCGTCAGAGAAGTTGCCATAAAGATATTTGTAGAAAAAGACAGAACGTAGCGACAATCAGAAAGTGACTGGCCAGGATTGATTAAATTACAGATCCTTCATTGAATTTTGTCAAGAATCTCGAGATATACATCACGAGCAGCAGACCATATATGGCTAGATGCATTTCTGTACTATCTTCCGACTTGATGCTTTCCAGCCAACTTTGATCTTCAAAAACTTAAATGCTATGCCAATCGTTATCTACTGTCTTCCTGATTACTTTTCTATTGTTCTCGTTCCTTAACCCTTTGAGCGCAGGGCTGAAAAATGGTTGCTGAAGACATTGGGTTTATAATACCCAGAAATTAATGCACAGATGTCCTCAAGGACACATGGCACAGGATAAAGGCGTTACTTAGATCCAGTGACAGGGCCCAAAGAGTGTGAGTTCAATACCTGGTTAAAGCGGAGGAGAACTTGAACAGGGGAGAATTAACAGGAGATAACTGACATCCATTAGACATGGCACGTGGAACTAGAACAGTCGAAAGGGTTCACTTCGACATTCCAACCACCTGAAGAAGGCCTGGGCGTACAACGGCTGAAACGTTGTGATAAATAGGGCAACAAAGATGAGGGTGATAGTCCGAATAATGTAAATAGTGCTTTAAATGCCTGTATAATAATAATAAATAAATAATAATAATAATAATAATAATGTGGTCGAGAGCGAGCAAGTCAAGCAAACAGCGGCCTTAAGGACAATAAACCAGATATCACCGTCGTTGACCAAGAAAAAATTAAATGTTTAATCGTTTAAGCTGCCAAAATGTGACTTTCAAAGTGCTATATTCCGATCTTATGAAGTCCTGCATCGAGAAAATCAGAATAAAGCTTCGTGTCCCGTGGTTTCTGTGTTGTTTGGTACTGCAAATAATCTTCAAAATGGTCTCTATGGAATAATTCAAAATCTTCGTAGTGCAGGGTTGAAAGCGGAAACTGAAGGTTTTATCCTTGCTGCGCAGGACCAATGCTTGCTAACTAGGAATTATCAAGCACATATAATAAAATATTGTGTCAGCCCAAAATGCAGATTCTGTGATAAATATCCAGAAACGATTGATCATCTTGTAGCAGGTTGTACGGTGTTGGCACCCACTGAATATAAAACCCGACATGACAGAGTGGGCCAATATCTGCACTGGAAAATCTGCAACTTCTACGGGAAGAAAACTGAAAGAAACTGGTATGAACACCACCCAGACCCGGTTACGGAGATAGGACCTGTTACAATTATATGGGACTACACAATACACACTGACAGAACAATCAAGGCCAACCGCCCAGATATTGTTATTAAAGACCACAAACAAAAACGGTACCTCCTTGTTGATATGGCAGTCCCTGCTGACTGCAATGTATCTTTAAAGATATTCAAAAAGTTGTCAAAGTACAAGGACCTTGAAATAGAAATCGCGAAAATGTGGCATATGGGAACATCAATAATCCCTGTTGTAGTTGGAGCCCTAGGACTGGTTGGAAAAGATTCCAATAGACTAATTGAAGGGATTCCTGGAAGTCCATGCCTCAAGGAGATACAGAAAATTGTTCTGACAAGTACAGCCCACACCTCACGAAGGGCTTTATCTATGTAATCATTTTTTTTTTTTTTTTTTTTTTGTCAGTGGAAAGTGTCATGACGCCATTTCTAACCTTAGGTCCCTGGGCGGGACCCGGAAAGAAAATGTAAACGCCAGAAATCAAAGAAAATAAAAATAATAATAATAATCATTATTATTATTATTATTATTATTATTATTATTATTATTATAATGTAATAATAATAATTATTATTATTATTATTTTCGTTATTATCATTATTGTTATTATTATAATTTTATTATTATTATTATTATATAATAATTTTAATAATTATTATTATATATATTATAATAATAATAATAATAATAATATCTACTTGGGATCCAAACGCTTATAAATGAAGATTTTACTGTTATTGTTCATAATAATATTAATAGTATAAAAAAAAAAGCAAAAGAAATAACAGAAGGAGTCCTTGCCCTCCTGGGCGTGATGGTCCACCATATGGATATGCTCTGGCGCCTACGAGGCAGCCCCTATGTATGGGTAAATACGAACTAACTATAATGCTGACACAGCGAAAAATATTGCTAAACCGCATCGGTCGTCACGCGGGTCAACAAGAACCGCGTTCCCCAGTGAGTAATCCGACTGGTATCGAAAGTCTGCAGCTGGAACAATCACTGCCCAGCAAGAAATGGAGAAAAATCACGCCGAGTAGAGTCCTTAAAGAGGCCCTCTCTATTCATTAAAAGAAAATTCTAGAAAAAGAACAATAAATAAATGGTGTAGGGAAGAGTATATTGAAGTAATTATAGCATTTTACACTGCTACGATAAATCCGACAACGTCAACAACGACCAAGGCCGCTTATAATATCTGACGAGAAAAATACTCCTCAAATAGACTAAACATTCGTATCAACAAATAGCCAATGTCAGACATGACATCACCAGGAAAAAAGAATACGTGACATAGAACTAGAAAGCATCAGAGAAAACATCAAAAATACATTAAACTTTAACACAGAGGGGCTAAATGACAATTCAGAAGAGACCCATGCAGAGAAACAAATAGAAACCATTTCTAATAATCCCTATGAGGTACATAAGAAAATAGAAGAAGATAAATACGAATATGAGAGAGAAACAGAGAAGACTAAAAATATCAGATATAAATGGGAGAATGTAAAGGAAATGTCTTTCGAGGAAAGACCGACAATTCCAAATGTAAGAAAGAACCGTCAAGTGAAGGAAATCATCAACCTCGATAACAAAGCAATTAGAAAAACAAAGGACGAAATGGAAAGACTGATGAACCTGACCGAATTTAATTATCTTATATACGCGGCCTTCGCAACGATTGCAGAAGCAATAGGTGAAAAGTTAAAAAAAAACACAACGTAAGCGAAAAAGAAAAATACCAGTTTAGAAAGAAAAGATAGTAACCGAAATAAATAAACTACGAGGAGAATTGCCACTTCTAAATGAAGTAGAGAAGGGCTCCAAAATGAAAGGAAAAAAAAGAAGACAACTGAAACGAAGCCCTGACATAAAGAATAAGACTGACGTACCAAAAGTTGAAGAGAAACTGAAACAACAAATGCAAGCGAAAGCACAGAGAATCATGAGTTATGAAAAAAGAAACAGATTCTTCTGGAAAAACAAGATCTTCAAAGGAGATGCCAAGAAATTATATCAAGAACTATGAAAAACTGAAATAGAAATAAATGACACACCTAATATCCAGGAAGTCGAGGAGTTCTGGTGTAAGACTTGGGGAAACTGCAAAATGCACAATGAAAGAGCTACATGGATCAAGCATCAGCAGGAACAACACATAAATATAGCGTGCCGGAAATGGACGGATATCAATATTACTGAAACAACCGCTGCCATTTGCAAAATCAAAAACTGGAAAGCACCAGGAGTAGACCCAATAGCCGATTTTTGGATAAAACCTATCTAGCATCCACCAAGACCTTGCATGGGAAAACAATAATATATAATAATATATAATCAAAAACCCAGAAAATAACCCAAATGTCTCACGTGGAGAGTAACATACCTACTCCCAAAAACAGAAGAAACACTGAACACGAAGAACTATAGGCCCATCACCTGCCTACCAACAATGTACAAGATCCTCAGTTTTATCATAACCGAGAGGACATCCAACTTCCTTGAGAAAAACAATTTACTCCTTAGAAAAACAAAAGGTATGTAAAGGGGGGAGTTACGTGTGCAAGGGCTAACTAATATCAACAAATCAATATTGGAAGAGGTGAAAACAAGGAAAAGAAACTTGTCGATAGCATGGATCGACCACAGAAAGGTGTTCGACAGTACCATACTCATGGATAGAGAAGAGACTAAAAATATACAGTTTGCTCCAAAACGCTCAAATTCATAACAGCGAGCATGAAAAAAATGGAAAATCCACACTAGACGTAAATCCTACAAACGGGTCATTAACATCGAAACCAATCAACATCAAAATCGGGACCTTCCAAGGAGATTCATGTCACCACTATTCTTCTGCCTTGCATTAGCGCCACTCGTCTGCCTACTGAACAACAATAGCTACGGATACAAGTCACAGAATCGAAAACTGAATTACCTATTCTATATTGATTGTCTTAAAACATTTGCCAAGGATGACAACCAGAAGAAAAACTAGTGTCAAAACCTTCAGCGAAGCCCCCCTTCAAAGGCGGGAAAATAATGAAAACTACAGATTTGGACAAGATTAAGGAAGCAGACCAAGATGGTACATACAAATACTTAGGAATTAATGAAGGATACGATATATCAAGGTGTTTCAAGGCTTTGGTCCTGAGCAGCAATAATTATGCCTTATGTTTCATCTTTCAACCCGGTGCTCCTCAGCAGTTGATGAGTTTTTTTTTTTTGGAGGATTTCAGGTATATTAATCTGTTTCTGGAACAAAAGCAGCTTCTTTGTTGATGGAGTGGATTTGGTGTTTTACTATTTGTAGGAAAGGGCCATTGGTTTTTGTGAGGTATACTTCTAACCTGATTGTTTTAGTTTTTAGAGTTAGTTCAAGTTGGATGAGACCTTGGCCTCTTATAGGTCATGGTATGTGCAGCCTATCAACATTTGATTTCGGGCGGTAGGTAATCTTGGTAATTTTGACGTCCAATCTTTTAGTGTCATTCAACTTCCTTTTAATAATATTGAAGCTGTATGTTACTGCGGGTGTTGATAGCCTTCATTTTATTAGCCCCATTAAGTTCGCTTCCTAGTATCAAACGCTCTCCTATAATATTCTTTTTAGATTTTTTTCATCATAATTGAATGTTGTATATCGTATCCTTCATTAATTCCTAAGTATTTGTATGTACCATCTTGGTCTAGTTCCTTAATATTGTTGTCGACATCAAGGTCAAAATCAGTAGGTCATTCATTAGTTTCTCGCCTTTGAAAGTGAATTTGGCAGATTTGTCGATTCCAAACTCCACCCTAATGTCTTCGCTGAAGGTTTTGACAATGGTGAGTAGGTTTTTCTTCTGGTTGTCATCCTTGGCAAACATTTTAAGACCATCAATACTGAATAGGTGATTCAGTTTGCCATTCTATAATTTGTATCCGTAGCTATTATTGTTCAGTAGGCAGATGAGTGGCGTTAATGCAAGGCAGAAGAATAGTGGTGACATGAATCTCCTTGGAAGGTCCCGATTTTGATGTTGATTGGTTTCGATGTTAATGACCCGTTTGTATGATTTACGTCTAGTGTGGATTTTCCATTTCTTCATGCTCTCTGTTATGAATTTGAGCGTTTTGGGGTAAACAATTTAATCTTCAAAAATTTAAATGTGATGTCAATCGTTATCTACTGTCGTCCTGATTACTCTTCTTCTGTACTCGCTCCTTAGAGGTGTTTCTGTTTTCTAATTCTTCCACGTCACGTAACTCCTTGTGTTTCGGTGACTTTAATACCTTGCTTGTTGGTGGGCGAACTTAATTTAAAAAAAATGTTTTTCTTTTGTAGAAAGATTACATACTCAGAAAGTATAATAATGTGTTACATGGCCGTTCTTCGACCTTGAAAAGGAAAACTAGTTGATGTTACTCACAAGTTTGTCACGTCGTATCGCAAGAGGTCTGTGCTTAACCGCTGCGTCAAGAAAACAACTTCTCTTGTGGCTGACCGTCAATGGTCGAATGACTAACAAAGCGCGGGCCATATTAATTAAGACAGAGGGAGGTAAGTTAACCGCAAAACAACAACAACAACAACAATAATAATAATAATAAGAAGAAGAAGAAGAATGAGTTCGAATTCTCGTCGAATTCATTACATTCACTCATGTGCAAATACCCTTGAAAAGAATATGAATAAATATCTTCGTCTCCCTCGGCTATAGGTTAAATAGTAGAATTGATTTTGTTTATCGGCATATCAGTCTTTATTAGCTATTTAATGCCGAAATCTTTAATATTTTGAACACAATTTTATGGCTCCAACTAAATGTATACTATAAATAGGTATTGTTAGTAATTTTATTATAAATAGGTATTATTAGTATTTTTATATATATATATATATATATATATATATATATATATATATATATATATATATCATACCAATAATAGGATAGGGTGTATACGGAATTGATATGTCCCGGAAAGGGATATGTTTGTTCGAAGTAGCAAAGTGGTTGTTGACTACTGTAACCGGGTAGGACAATCTAGCAGGTAACCGTAATGGACCCGGTCCTCGTCGTAGTCATAGGCAATAGACGAAGACAATAGGTGAAGACAATAGACGTAGCCAATAGGCGTTTTCTGTACTTCCACATCAGTCTGTATTAATGGCTGACACCAGCCAATCATATTACTGTGAGGGGGAACCCAGGTGTATGCATATTCATTACATCAGGAATAAATTCCTATAACCAACAAATACTTCTTAAAAGAGTGCTCAATACAACGTACAGCAAATATAATTATTTATTCGAAATAGATATGGTATGAAATTACTTTATTTTATTTACGAGATTTTATAACATATTTATAATTATAATTTTATATATATATATATATATATATATATATATATATATATATATATATGCATGTTTCATTACAAACGACAGACAAGGTACTACGGTTAAGCTTAGAACCCATTTAAACACACACACAAATTTACCAGACTCCATTAGAAACATACTAGTAGAAAACACAAATATACTAACTGCATCCACCTGCAAAAGAAGACTAAAAATAATGGAAGCTTTAATAACAAAAAAGAAAAAGCCAACTCTTAACAATATGAACTACGAACAAAGCCACAATGTGCTAACCGTATTCGGAAATTAAAAACATCCCTACCACACACTAAGCGAAAAGCGCTCGGAAATATAAAATATTCGGACATTTCTTACACACCCTTTCTCCAGAAAAGAAAGCTCTTGTTCGAACACAAGAAAAATTAAATAAAAAGCTTAACTGTAGTACCTTATCTGTCGTTTTTAATGAAACATGCATAAAGGAAGGATTGCTGCCTAAATATACAACTATATATATATATATATATATATGCGCGCGCGTGTGTGTGTGTGTGTATTTATTTTTATATTTTCATTGTTTTTCTTTGGGGGTTCACCATTTGCTCATAGCTTGGATCGTAACAGTTGCTACCATGCCTAAATAGTATGACAGAATGGGCTCTTTAACCTTGGCTATCAGCCAGTCTAAGAGAAGGACAAACCTGAATTCAAAACCTGAGTGGGATTGTTTGGAGGCCTTATGAGACACTATATGCACCAGTTCCAGTACGGGGTCCTTCTGAAAAGTGTGGTTGGTTGTGCATCAATGTTCACCACTATAATCAAATTATATGTATGCGTTTAGTCTGGCTGATAGATGCTAAAAACTGGGCTGTTATATCCTCATACGTCGAAAACGACCGGAGAGTCCATTATTAAAAATAATAATAATAAGAAGAAGAATATCAATAATTATATCAATAATAATTCCACACTTCTGAAATCTTGCTATTAAATAATGTGTTTCATTAATCACACAACATAACACGCGACACATATGGTATGTAACCAAATGTCATCGGCCTTTGTCAATCGCCTACAAATATTGTCCCATTATCTGTCGTCTGTTAAAACACTTCACAGATAATTCAATTTCCACACGTGCTTAATTCTGACGTGTCTGTGTAGTAGTAAGAATTCCTTTGTCAACTATATATATATATATATATATATATATATATATGGCAGAACTAAAATATTATATCAAAAACAAGGTAGGCAATGACTGGCCACCACTATAAGTTTCTTTCATGTGTTTGCACACAATCTTCAGGCAGCCAGTCGTATTTACCGACCTCCCCACGAGATAGGATGTGGCACAAGGCCGAATTTAATGTGGGGCAATTCGAGTCCGTAGGTTCGGCCAAAAATTCCCCGTAGACCCCGCATAAACGGAGTCGAGTCTGTCTACCTCCCTGGACGAGACTCTGCTCTTCGGCATAGCCTCGTCCGGGTTCTTCTTCGCTGGAAGGCAGAGAGTTCGATAACAGCTAAGAGCTTAGAACGTGGTCTTCAGGTAGGCAGTGGCTCTAAGAGTGAGGTTAGTAACCCTACATGCCACAGGGAGAGTTCAATTTGACAGGCAAACCAAAATCGCACGTCGGGGAGGGTAAAGCACCTAACCAAGATCTAAAATGGCTGTTAAAAAAATAGGTTCCACCTGGAAAGACTAGCCAGTATGGCAAAAAGCCCTCAATAACATGGGAAACTAGCGTCGCTGTGCAGTTGCTGAAACCTTAACCCATACTCTACAGCCCGTAGCTGCCTGAAGATTGTGTGCTAACGCATGAAACTTAGAGTAGTGGCCAGTCACTGTCGACATGGTTTTTGAAGTAATATATATATATATATATATATATATATATATATATATATTTCCTCCAAAACGAACATCTCTTATCTCTTTACTTTTCTCCCCTTTATTCTTTTTTACCCATATCATTTCCGTTGAGTTGACCGATTAAATAGGTCAATGTCTGATCCTTAATCCCTCCTTCCTCAATATTAAGTATTGTAATAAAAAGAAATATAAAAATAAATTTTAAAACTCTCCCTTCCCTCTCTAAACTCGACCATGTCTCTCACACTATTCCTCACCACACTCTATGTCAACTCATATAAGCTTAATACTGCCCGTCAAAAGTGTAAATTTTAAATTCATTTTTCGTTTCACCTTTTAAAAGTGAAGTCTTAAGATCCAGAGATAAATAAAATTCTCTAGTGAAATAAATTATTATAAATGGAGACTTAAAGTGATATGTTTTTTTTTTAAATATAATATATATATATATATATATATATATATATATATATATATATATATATATATATCCCTATTAGTTGCTTGCCTCCTTTTGGTAAAATATTAGAGGGTATATTCAACACTGAACTGGTTAACTTTAACGCCTTCAAAATAATACTGCTTACATTTAATCACATAGAGAATCTTCCAGGCCTATCATCAGAATGGCTGATGCTAACCTCCAACAGATCAACATTTTACGACACCTTGGGGTCACGTTTTCCATTGACATGAAGTGGAGTGAATATATTGTATTGATTGCTAGGTTTACTGCGAGGAAAGTTAGTTCTACTGTGTCTGGCAAGACAATTCTCTTCAGAATATTTTAAAAATCTACCATTCATTGGTGCATTGAATACTTCTGCTATGAGATTCATGGCAAAAAATTCAAAGCAGGACCTGTAATGTTAACGGTCCTGACCTGGCATCTCGACTTCAGTCACTTTCCCACCGCCATGACGTTTACCCCGGTCATTTCTATAAATATTGCTATGGCAGTTATTTTGTTTAGTTTCATGTAAATAGGTTTTTCTTTTCATATTGTAAATACACATTGAGGCTATTTTTTTTATTATGTTATTGTTTTATTCCCCCCACGCTTACCACAGACAATGAATTGTACATATGGGGACTAGTTAGAAATTCAGATAGAGCGTGTGTAAATATAAAAGTGAACATACAAGTCAACTAGAGGCGACATTCTGTTTCATGCTATATGCAATCGTCAGGCTACCAAAAAATAGCTATTATTACCTTCCCAGACCAAAATAGATTACTAAATGACTTGACCATTGCGTCTAGAATGAAACAGACTGTCGCCTCTAAGTTGACTTCTATCTTCACTTTATATATATATATATATATATATATATATATATATATATATATATAGGTTAGTTAATAAAACGAAGACAAATGAAAGGGTGCCAATATAATCAGTAATGAAGCACGGAAAGAAAGGTTTTAGGAATTTTCGAACACGCCTGTAGTTTTTCATCAGCGGAGTGTGAAATAAACAGTGAAATGAGAATTACTCACCGACAGATGTTTTTGTGGACGGTGTACTTTCTGGTGGAGATCATATTATTAGCAAAAACTTTCTTTCCGCGCTTCATTTCTGTCATATGGTTAATAATTAATATTAAATAAGTGTTTTTTGTACTGATTACATTGGTACCCATTCGTTTGCCCTTGTTTTATTAACCAACCTATCAATTCTACATACTATAAGAAGCACAATTGGACCCTTTCTTCTAATATATATATATATATATATATATATATATATATAATTTTGGATATATATTATGGATATATATTATGTATTTAGGCAGCAATCTAAACATTTATACAAGTTACAAATACTGACGACTGACAATGTACTGCGAATAATTTTTTTATTCACCTTTTCATATCATTTCTTTTCTGGGCATAAATTATGTAAAAACTGCCCGAATGTTCTATATATCAGACCGCTTCCGGCTATTCTATTAGACATTATCGAGGATATTTTTTTTTATTTTTAACTGTGTATGTTTTAATATATATTTCTATAGAGATGAGAATTTTTTCCCAAACATGGTCAGCACGTTCTAGCCGTGTCCATAGTTTATGTTGGTGAGTGTTGGTTTTTATATTTTCGGATATACTGAGAATTCGAAATGACTGGAAGTCACGTATATTTGACTTGTTTGGTAGCGTTCGTTTGTAAAATTCTTGTGTCTGTATCATCATTCTAGTTGATCTATTTGAAGTCTAATTAACTAATAAAAACAAAAAATCGCAATCGTCAGGCCGCGAGTGTTGGATTTTTTCTCGGCTATTTATCTATATATTGGTCAGTGGTGCATTGTGGGTAATCCATTCTGGCGGTTATTTTGGTGAGAGTGGCTTGTTTATTTATTTATTTGGGTTAATTTATTTTACTTGTTTTTTTATTTTCATTTTTTATTTTATATATTTATTCTTTTCGGTTTTCGATGTTTTAAGTGTACTACTAGTTTGTCATTTAGTTCCCACCCTTTTACAGTTGGAATAGTTAAATGCAACCGCCACTTCTACTCCAGCAGTTTAATTTCTCGCGCTTCCCGACAGTGGAACTCCTTTCCTCTTATCTACTTCTCTGATAACTAAAATCTTCAAATGTTTAAATGCAATGTCAATCACTATCTTCTGTTGCCTTGATCTCCGATCTTTTATCAATTCCTCATTCTCCTTTATACACAGTTTTTTTCCCTCACTTTCACTCTCTGTAACACCCTGCTTGCTAGTGGTTCTCCGGCCTTGCTTGGGGGTGAAATGCTTTATATATATGTTATATCATACCTATGGACTATAATAGGTATGTCCCAACCCGTATAAATACAGCAGAATATCCTGTATGTGGTAGCCATTTTGATTCACTGTGGGATTTCATTTGCGATTCACCTTGATTTCCTTCTAGCTCACCACTAGCAGTTGATTACTTATTTCACGCCAATGGCGAATCTTGTATGTTGTTCCGGTTATAAATATTATCGTTCCATTTCCAACCTTCGTTTTGCTTATTCTTATTCAATAACCTTTTCCTAGGTTACAACAAGAAGTCATAACATATTTTACCTATTAGAATGCCCACTATGCCAGAAACAATATGTGGGAAAATCTGAATGCCCCTTTCACTACAGAATTAATAATTATCGCAATCGGATCAAGTCGGTTCCCCACGAAAGATTATTACCTGTAGAACAACATTTTCGCCTAGAAAAATATGATTTTAAAAGCCATGCAAAATTCACTATAATTGAAAAAATAGAAATAGACAGAAAAGATAACCTTAGAAAAATAGTAGAGGAACAAGAAGACAAATGGATTTTGTGTCTCGAAACACTTTGTCCAGATGGGCTTAACCACAAATTTCAGAACATAGATAGGATTAATATATAATCCCATAAATCAAGCCCTACCCACATTTCTCACCCACACAAGACAGCCAGGCTTGCAGAGGTGTTTAGATTCTTGCACTTATATACACACTCATATTAATATATGCACATAGACACACACTCCCAAAGAAGTAAAAGATAGAATACACTTAAAAACACATCCCATTCCCAGCAACCAATAAAACTGTCAAAATGACCAAGGAAGGAATACTTAAAGTCAGGAATTTCCCATTGTCTATCTTAAAAACAACTTGAAAGAGGCCATTTGACCAACACAAGGGCTAACCAAAATTAACGATAAAAAAACAAATGCAAACTACAGATAAAGTTCATTTTCTTCAGAGACAGTCATGGAACTCCTGTAGTTCACTGCTACTAACAAGCAAGGATATTTTTGTCCTGATGATGGCCATGCTGACCGAAACTAGTCGAGGAAACTAAATGAAATAATAAAACAAAAAAATATTAATATTCAACTCATTGTCTGATAATTTTATTTTTTTAAGATTTTTTATTGTCCTATATATATATATATATATATATATATATATATATATATGTATATGTATATATATATATAATGATTTTCACACTATACAAGACCCAAGAGTCACTCGAGGTAGAGCGTTATAATATAAGAGGTGTGACCCCAAGTATGTGTCACCAAGACGCAAGGGGTCA
Source organism: Acanthosepion pharaonis (assembly GCA_903632075.3). Lineage (NCBI taxonomy): Eukaryota > Metazoa > Mollusca > Cephalopoda > Sepiida > Sepiidae > Acanthosepion > Acanthosepion pharaonis. Next base: position 542,290 of record CAHIKZ030000068.1, read on the forward strand.
CCGGAAGTGAAAAGAAGGGAAAGTCTTTAGAGGGAACCGGAAACCTAATTCTAAACGGGGAAACAAGGAATAAACCTCTACTCCTGACTAAAAGACCGGGAAGAAGTGTGAACGGGACGATAGACAAACCTATCTACTCCTACTGTAAACTTATATATATATATATATATATATATATATATATATATATATATATATATATATATATATATATATGTGTTAATTTAACTCGGTTTTCTTTTCGTTTTTCTTTAGTTTTCTGGCACAATACCGTTCCTTCTTTAAACCTTTATTTTCCTTTACTGGCATCCGTCTGTTTTTTGTCTTTGATTTTTTTTTTGTTTTCTCGAAAAACTTAATAATTCTAAATCGGCTTCTTGTAATTAATTCCACTTCAGAAGGGCATGAGATTGTGCACATACTACACTTTGATCCTCCGTCGAAATGCATGAGGCTTGTATATATATATAAAAAAAAGACGAATAAAGAATAGATTCTTGATTAGACAGCGTAAATGATTCCAGCTTAGAATGACCGAAAAGATATGAGATATACTATACACTGATCCTTGGTCGACAAGCGTAATGATTGTCCATAGAAACAAGCAGAATAATAGTACAACTAATGAATGTCCTCCATTGGAAGCATTGAGAAATAACATACTAATGGGTTGCTCTCGTTAGAACCATTACAACTGGGTAGTGTGTTCGATCCTCATTGGGTGCCCCATTCTTTCGGCCTTGTACCACATCTAGGTTGCGCTTAGAAAATCACCACACAAATGGGTTACTAGTAGAAAGAGAAAAGAGAAGTTTTTTTCACTCTCTAATGTCCATTGTAGTCATTTATATATCTTTATATAGATTAACAACTTAGCAAGACGGAACGAAAGAATAAAATAACGCCAAAAGAAGAAATCCAGAAGTAAGTTAATCATGAAAACATTTTATATACAAAACATAACAACACATACATAAGTAATACTAAACCTACAGTCAAAAATCGTCCCACACAGAGGAACTTAAGCATATATAAGAAGGCAAATAATGTGTGAAGGGCATGTATAAAAAGGAGGTAACATCCTCAAGAGGGATACAGAACAGCTTTGTAGAACCTTTCCGGTTCCTCTTCAATAAGCAATCGGACTTGCGTCGTCCTCGTTGGGAAGCCAAGTATCAAGTAACCATTTCCATCAATGTGCTTTCATGTGATTCTCAAGAACCTCTTAAGACATCAGTACATTCCTTATCTGACAAAAGAGAGATAATTGCCTTCCGTATCATTACAATACATTTTTTTTAAACATTTCAATATGAAACTGCAACTAACCAGTTATTTTCAGCAGTATTATTGTATGGTTTTATTAGATGAAGCATTATCAGCAGCTATTGATTCTGACAACTACTTGCATCTTAATTTATTTTCTTTAAATATTTCGATGCAATACTTGATGTTTTGTTTTCCACTGAGGTTTGTCTAGTTTCATCAAGTCTTGAATCATCTGAAGGACTGTCTTCTTATGCTGATCTTTTCGGTTAGAGGTGCAAATTGTCATGTGTAAGCTTCATTAACACGTTGCATCATCCAGTTTTCAAACTGTAATTGTTGATATCCACTAGAGTCCTATTTAATCATATTACGAATTACTTCTATTCAGAAATGAATAAATAAGGTTTCTCTAGTCATAGACAGTGTAAAGTTTTTTTATTTATTTAAAAAATCATCCACGAATTTCCTCTCTTAGTATTCATGAACGTTTATTTGTATGAGGGAGGTTCAAACTTAACAACACGGAGAATGGAAATGAAAAACAAAATCCGAATTATAGAATGGCAGTCAAGAAGTCATTTTGCCTTTTTTTTATGACCAAGTCAATCTCATGAGAGCAGGATTGAAGACATTTTGGATTGTGAAAATAAAGAAAACTTTCTATAGAAGAAAATTAGCTTAGTACTTTGTATGAACTATAATCAGATTTTTTTAAATCGGTTTCACCCCATGCAAGGCAGAGAAGCCACCTAGACGCAAAGGGTTATTGAGTGTGGAAGAATTAGTAACAGAAACATTAATAATGAGCGGGAAGAGAAAAGAGTTATCAGGAGGACAGTAGATAGCGAGTACCATTGCATTTAAAGATTAAAGTTGGCTGTAAAGCATGGAGCCGGAAGGAAAGAAACATTTCCATGAGAAGGAAAAGTAAAGCCAGGCCACAAGATAGCAAGACAGCATTTAAATATTTGAAGGGATCTGTAAACATTGTGCCGGAAGGGAGTTTGGAAGAATTAGGGGGAACTGGGTGTGGAAGAAAGGATTAGAAACATTAATAATGAGCGGGAAGAGAAAATGAGTAATCAGCAGGACACTAGATAGCGAATTGACATTGCATTTAAATAAATTTGGAAAGCATGGAGCGGGAGGAGTTCCACAAGCGAAAAAGCTCAACTGTAAATTGATTGACTGCTTAAATCCAAAAAAGCATGGTCATCCGGAAGAAAGTATTTATAGAAAAACACAAGAGAGGGGATAAAGCAATCACTAAGACATAATGAAGGGTCACTGGAAAAACTATCAAATTTTTAGTTCTAAAGGGTCAAAGGGTCATATTACATTATGTATTTAAAACGTTCAAAAAAGAAGTTTATTCTTTTTGCTTTGTATCTGTCTATCTTTCTGAGATTATGGATGATGTACACTATTTACATTATTCGGACTATTGTCCTCATCTTTGTAACCATATTTATCACAACGTTTCGGCCCTTCAGTATCTGTCTATATTTCTGAGATGAGCTATTATGTACACTATTTACATTATTCAACGTTCCTCATCTTTTCGCCATATTTATTACAACGTTTCGGCCTTTCAGTATCTGTTCTATATTTCTGAGATGAGGTATTATGTACATTATTTACATTATTCGGACTATTGTCCTCATCTTTGTCGCCATATTTATTACAACGTTTCGGCCCCTTCAGTATCTATCTATATTTAGATGATTATTCAGACTATTGTCCTCATCTTTGACGCCATATTTATTACAACGTTTCGGCCTTTCAGTATCTGTATATATTTCTGAGATGAGGTATTATGTACATTATTTACATTATTCGGACTATTGTCCTCATTGTCATATTCATACAACTTTGCCCTTCAGTATCCATATTTATTACATTACGACTATTGTTCATCTTTGTCGCCTTCAACGTTTCTTTCAGTATCTTTGTATAGATGAGATGAGGTATTATGTACACTATTTACATTATTCGGACTATTGTCCTTATCATTGTCACCATATTTATTACAACGTTTCGGCCCTTCAGTATCTGTTTATATTTATAGTTTGGCTTCCGTAGGGGGGGTGACAATTTACGATTAATTTTTATCACAAACTGGACACCTGTCTATATTTCTGAAATGAGGTATTATGTACACTATTTACATTATTCGGACTATTGTCCTCATCTTTGCCGACATACTCATTACAACGTTGTACGCGCCGGACTTCTTCAACAACCTGAAGAAGGCTGGAGCGTACAGCGGCTGAAACGTTGTGATAAATATGGCGACAAAGATGAGGACAATAGTCCGAATAATGTAAATAGTATCTTTTTCTTTTGTCTTATCTATGAAGAACATTACATGTAAAATGTTTTGGCGTTCAACTTTTGTAATCGTTTTCTTTCTTTTTTTTTAATCTGAGAAGTGTTTTAACATAAGACGGAAAGTTCGGAACACTGAAAACCGAAGACGCATTTGGATAGCGAAAGATGCCTTCAAAAGTTAAGTAAAGTATTAAGAAACAGGAAAATTTCGTTAGAAACAAAGAAAAGAGTACTGAACTGTTACATAATATCAGTCCTCCGAAATAGCAATGAATGTTGGACAATTTCCTCGCAGATAAAGGAGAAACTGAAGCAACAGAAATGTCGTTCTACAGAAGGATGCTTAGAATATCATAGACCGAACATGTGAGGAACTAGGAAATTTTAGAGAAAATGGAAACAAAAAAAGACACTGATACTTAACATCAGGAAAAGAGAGTCGAAATTCCTGAGGAACATAACGAGGAAAGATGGCTTGGAAAATTTGAAACTCAAAGGGCAGATTGAAGTCAAGAGGAACAAAGGAAAACAACGCATAACCTTTGATAATGTAAGTAAATTTAACATTCACCGATATTTTTTTTATTTTTAATTTAAGACTAAGACATACTTTTCTTTTGGTTTATGATTAAAAGAAGATTTATTTTACAAAAACCTATTTTTGTTCAAAATATAAGAACTTGTTTTTGTGGTGATGGAATGGGAATTCCGAATGGTAATAAAAGGCAGAAGCAAGCAAGACTCAACTACTACGTGACATTCAGCATCCTGGGCAAGACGATAAAATACATCCGCGTCCTGGGTAAGACGATAAACTGCATCCGCGTCCTAGGTAAGACAATAAATTGCACCCGTGTCCTGGGTAAGACGATAAACTACATCCTCGTCCTAGATGAGACGATAAACTACATCCGACAGCAAGGCCACTGATCAAGAAGTTTTGAGGAACGTGGAACCACCTCTTAACTGCTAATGTTCCTAGGTCCATCCTGAACCGAGGTGGTAGCACCTGTTAGGATCCCAGCTATGGGCAAATAGTTAACTCCCCAAACTGGGGTTAAAACGTGTAAAAGTAGGTTTTAATAGCAGCAATATATTTTTGTAAAAAATTATTACCAGTAATAAATTTTTGAAGAAATAATTATTACCAGCAATACATTATTACCAGCAATACATTATTACCAGCAATACATTTTTGGAAGAAATATTACCAGCAATACATTTTTGAAAAAAATATTACCAACAAAACATTTTTGGAAAAAAAAATATCACCAACAATACATTTTTTGGAAAAATATTACCAGAAATACTTTTTGAAGAAAAATATTACCAGCAATACATGTTTGAAAAAAAATATTACCAGCATTAAAAATCTTGTCGGTATTAAATAACCCATTGAGGTTGATAAACTGTAAAACAAAACAAACCATACCAAACCTTAAAAGAACAAATATTTTTTTACAATACATATTTAAAACTCTAAACGAAATAAGATATTTCAGAAGGTAGGCTTACACGAAATTTCATTTTGTTTGCCTTATTAAAAAATTAAGCAGGATAACATATTAAGTAATATTCAAGGGATTTAAAGAAAAAGATTTCAAAACAATTTTCGAATAAAAAGAAAAAAATATTTGAAAAGGTAATGCAGATTTTGTATAAGGCAGAAAATACAAAAGGTACACACATTTAATAGTAAGACGAATAAAAAAATGTCACAGCACGAAGGGAATTTAGATAATTTCGAAATACCGATGTCACGGGGATTTTTTATAGTTTTTTTTTCTTTTATAGAAAGGTTCTGTTAACAGGTTTCTGTTCCTTTGCAAATTCTTCTCACGAGGCAGACAAAAATTGTTTTCCTTCTAGGTCCTTATTCTGCCTCTTGGATTAAATTTTTCAGTCAGTTCATCTTCGTTGAAATATCTGCCTCTTGTTAGAATTGAAACGTTCTTTCGCAGCCAACAGGTTCCGTTCCACTTGTGTGATTTGATGGAAGTTAAAAGGTTGCGTGTTCGTGTATATTTTAGGTGATGACACGTATTCAATAGGTAAACAAAGACAGAAGCATGCAAAAACTTCAGTTTCTGCTTTTATGGTGACTGTAGTGAAACAAAGTTTTCAATGTTTCTTGTCTGTTCTCTTTCTGGTCCAGAAGTTAGGGTAAGTTGGTAGGTACAAGCATCGTATTCATGGTCGAGCTCAAGTTAGCCTTGTGCAGAGTTGGAACAACCAAAGTAAAGTTTCTACTTACTTCATCGTTGGAAGGTTTAACATGGTTATGGGATGTTCGTTTTCTTTTTCTTGATCCGGAAGTTAGGGTAAGTCAGTACTCATCGTTAGTATAGTCGCTGTGAGTTGGAACAACCAGAAAGAAAGCTTGACTTTCTTCATAGACTGAGGTTTTGGAAAGACACGTACGAGCACCATGTATCGGAAAGTGAAAAGAGAGTTTGGTCGTCATTGGACCGGGGAAACTAACATTCACCAGTGGGAACGTAATTACGACGTCACGCTACATCTTGGAGCAAGGAGGAGAAAGAGAGTGAGGAAGAAATGGTTGCCTTTTTATAGTCTTCAGCTACGCCACCTAACGACATTTGGCGAGATCAAGTGGAGTCATCATATTTCCGGTTCCTTTACTCTTAGAATCATGAGAAAATGTATTTCTTTTTCCTTTTTTTATTACTCATAATTATTTTTTTATTTATCGATTTTATTTCATTAACCCACAATTTATCACCTCCTTCTGCCTTAAGATCTCATTACATTCTACCCTTACCTGCTGATCAGTCTCTTTATGTAGGAAATGAAGAAGCTTTAGACAAACCTTAACTTCAAAATTTACGAGGGCATAAGCCAACGCCTCTGATTGGACAGTAAATAAAATAATACTTTTTTTTAATATGCAATATCTGGATAATAATAATTTAAATGGTTCTTTAATCGCTAATTCTAAAAATAGGAATTGTAACAGAAAAATGTAACAATTTTTAATAATCCGCCTGGATTTCTTTAAAATACACTTCTCTAAAAACTACATGTAATAGACAAACTCTTTAAAAACTACGTGTAATAGAAAAACTCTTCTCTAAAAACTACGTGTAATAGAAAAACTCTTCTCTAAAAACTACGTGTAATAGACAAAATCTTCTCTAAAAACTACGGGTAATAGATGATTATAATATTTATTTGTTTATACTTTTTAATTAATTATAATTAATTTAATAATTTTACACTACTAATAAAAGTTTTTTATACGATTTTTAAACTTTTCAGTATTTACTTTTCAAAAAACTTATCTTTAAAAAGGGTAAACCTCAAACCCCACTCACTACCCAACTGAAAATCAAATTAAAATAGTGGGGTGTAACCTTACCCTCTTCAAATCAAGTAGTAGTCATTATCTATCCAGCTTATCCTCATAATCTTCAATCCCCATAAACCCGTCTTTCATTCATATCGCGCGACTATTCATGTCAACTAGTTATGTCCAATAAAAATTTTCTATCTTGTCGAAAAATATTAAACATTTAGAAAGTCAGTTCTTACAACTTTTTTTTTGCTTTCACGACAATCATAAAATCCCAAATTATCGTCTTGAAAAAGAAAAAAAAATACTTTTTAATTAATAAAGATTGGATTAAATGGCTCCGAAGTTAAAATTTTCACTTGAATCGCCAAAATTCAAAATGGCTGACAGAAACTCGATATTGTAAATAAATATAAATGAAAATCTATCAAAAATAAAAAATAACTGTAGCATGAAAACATTTTTATGGGAAATAGTTACTTTAATCTTTACTCGATTTCGCTACACGAAAAAATTGTCAAATTTTATTCAAAAAACATTAAAAAATGTAACTTTAAAACATCGATGACTCTCTACACTCAGGCTGACGGACAGCGACAGAAATTCCTGTTGACAGCTCAAGACAGAATTACTTCCGTTTGTAAGTAAGGTGGACTGTAATGAAAATCAATATTTTATTTTTTGTAAACTAATTAGTTTTCTGCTTTTTTTTTTTATCGAGATTAAAAAATTATATTAAAAATTTTTAAAAAATAGCACAATCATTATTTTAAAAAGTTAATTCTGGAACACATTCTGTTAGTTCAAATGTTGATAGTAAAGAATGTAAAAACAACTCGAATACATTTACTATTTTTTCGTCTCAGTATTTATGGTGAAAATTATGATATTAAAAGAAATAAAATGTTCACTATGAAAAATTTAAAAAACTATTTATTTTCAAAATAAAAATATCTTATAGCTGTATATAGAAGTAAAGAATTGTAGCAATCAGTAAAAGAATTTTACATCGAAGACAAATGAAAAATATTTTAACGATTTGCATGCAAACATAATACATAAATGACCCATTTACTTTATTAAATTATTTATTTCTGTAAAATCAGAAAATGTGGCACAAGGCCGAAATGGGGAAAGAGGAAAAAAGGACGGTCTTGTTCTGTCTTAACTTTAAACTTAGCTAACCACAGACGCTGACCCAATCATGCAAACAATATTCCTTGCACCAAAATAACACATTCTTACGTACCTCTCACTACATCCATCATAATACCTCAATGTCTGCATGAAAATACTAACTGGTCCCCATATGTACAATTTATTGCCTGTGGGGTAGGGAAATAGAATAACAATTTTAAAAACTAGCCCCAATGAGTACTTACAATATGCAATAAAACTGATGTAATGAATATGGATACACCTGTGTTCCCCCTCACATGAATATGATTGTCTGGTGTCAGCCATAAATACAGGCTGATGTGGACGTCTAGACGACGCCTATTGGACTACGCTATTGGCTATCCTATTGGTCTACGCCTATTGTCTACACCTATTGACTGCGACTACGACGAGTACCAGTTCCATTACTGCTACCTTCTAGATTATTCTACAGTAGCCTAAACCACTTAGCTACTTCGATCAAATATACCCCTTTCCGGAACATATCAAAAACTATTTACAAGGAACTAAACAAAATAATATTAGTAATAAAACACCCCAAAGTCCCTATTTACTTTATTAGTTTAATGTAAAAAAAAAAAATGCTTATTTAAATAATATATCGCATATACTTGTAGGTACCTTCACTTATATTGTTGAAGAACTGAATACCATAATGTTAAAGGCCCCAAACTTGATAAAAAACAAAGTTTTATCGTCAAAATGTTTACGTTATTATTAAGAGGAAAGAACAAAGAATTTTTAGTTATTTAAAACAAATAAAAAAAAAGACTTACTTCTTTCTAACGCGTTCGAAATTTGTGTTAAAAATCTTGCTTTTTTTTTCTTACGTCGGTGATTGACATAATAATTACAATTATTATTTTGACGCTTCTTTTCCAGTGAAAAACACATTGATTTTGAAATTCTTGCAAATCTCAAATAATTGTCAGATTTTAATGAAACTTTCAGGAATTATTCACAAATGAATGAAATTATTTCTGAAATTTTTTTTAGAAAATTTTGATAAAAATTATATTTTTACATATGTTACACGCACTTAATTTCATGAAATTTCGAGAAACTGAATTTCAATCCCAAAATTTGTTTTATTAGTTAAAAGTAGGACTCCTTAGAGAATGTAAATCATTTTTTTTTTTTTTTTTTTTTTGCATACTACTGATTATTTCCCGAAAATCTGCATCAAATCGTAAAAAAAATGCAATAAAACTATGACATTTAATTAAAGCTTTTAATTGTTTTTATAAATAAGATTTATTAAGGACACTATTGTCTTAAAAAAATCTTTTTCTATGAATAACGAATTTTTAGAAGAATTGTTTCCTTTTTTAAATTTTTGATTATAATAATTTATAATATTATAAATCGTTTAAACTTCTGCATTATTTCCATCCAGTTAGGGGATATTGTTATTAAGTGAAAACTATATTTACGAATCAAAAATTGAAAAGCTCAAAAAAGGTCGATTACACCCAATATCTTAAAAAAGAAATTTAATTTTTTATGTATACATAACGTGCCCCTGTTTTAAATCATGGTTAGTATACGCGACATAATCAGAAAATAAATGCGATGACTATAGTAAATTTAAATTCAACCTTCCTACAATTAGATTACGGAGAACATTTTCCAACATTTTTAAGATTACTGAGGACTTAAAAAAGCGTTCACCCGTCATTGTCTTAAATTATGTTTTAACAGATAAGGTCTCCTTAGAACAATCATAAAAGTCTCAACACCTCGTAAATCACTCGTCAAGTGATTTACGAGGTGTTGACAAGCACTTAATCGCGCTGCTGATTGTTTTAAAAATCCATTTCTCTGTTATTTTAAACGTAAAGTAAGTAATATTTTCTTCAAATCAAATTAATTATGCTTTAAATCGGCTAATATTCCTCAAATAAAGTTTCAGAAAAATATATTTTATTTCTGGAAGATTTTTAAAACTGAGATTTAACTTTTGTTTACAAATGTCTCAAAATGGCTGAATTTAAACGATTTCTGAAAGCGAGCAAAAAGTTGAGATTCAATATAATTTCTATTTGGAAATAGTCAATTTAATCATTTAGCTCTCAATTAAATCTAAAAGCAACGCTTCAAGAATGATTTTTCATTTTAAAAATTTCATTTTAAACATTAGGTATCGAAAATTCAGTGGAGCTACCTACAAATTAAGAACTCGAGGCTTTCACATGGATGCCATGCATGACGTCCAACACGTTCCGAAATGTCTAAAGAATACGACTGTTTTCTCAGATGAATGGTGAAAAAATCTTTCAGCGAAAACTTTAAAAATACTTCTTCAAATAAATGCTACAGAATTGTTGAATTAAAAAAACATGTAAAAATAGCAAAAAATTAACATCGATAAAATACTCAAAGTTGATTCCTTTAGGAAGGAAACCCCCATCAATACTAGAAACAGTGGACAGTTTTTCACAAAAATATTTAATAAATTTCGATAGTAAAACTTGAATGGAAAGTAACGATCAATTTTTACCATCATGAGGAAAAGATGAATAGCAAAATTAAGAATCATTTAAATTGAGTTTCTTCTCTTGTCCAAAGTCTTTGCTCCAAGTAAAAAGAATTTTCTGATTGGTTAGAAGGATTTCTTTAACTTCTGATTGCTTAAAATTATTTCTTTAATTTTTCAAGAAGAATGTCTTCTGATTGTGAAAGATACTTTCCTTTTGGTTAAAAAAGAGACTTCTGATTTTTCATTGGTTAGAAGAATGTCTTCTGATTATTGAGGAAAGGTTTCTTTAACTTCTGTTTGGTTAAAAATCTTTCTTTCATTTTTTTAACTTCTAATTGGTTAAAAATACTTCTTTCATTTTTCATTGGTTAGAAGAATGTCTTCTGATTAGTGATGAAAGATTTCTTTAACTTCTGATTGGTTAAAATTATTTCTTTAATTTTTCATCCTGATTAGTGAGGCCTGTCTTTAATCTGATTGGTTAAAAATATTTCTTTCATTTTTTGACTTCTAATTGGTTAAAAATTACATTTTCATTTTCATTGGTTGAAAGATTTTCCATTTGTTAGAAGAATGTCTTTACCTTCTGATTAGTGAGGAAAGATTTTTTTAACTTCTGATTGGTTAAAAATATTTCTTTCGTTTTTCGTTGGTTAGAAGAAAACGAGGAAAATTTCAAAATAAAAGTTTACTAGAGAATTTCAAATAAGATTTTACTTTTGGAACAAAAAATTAAAAATAGGTTTTACATCGACCTAAACTAAAATACATTTTAAGAACACAAGAATGAACTGATAAACTAAAATGGTCAAAATTACCAACAATACATTTTTCTAAGGAAAATTTTTTTAAGGTGAACACAAATAGGAATTTACCAGACAATTCTATTTTTGAAGGAAAAAATACTACCAACAATACATTTTGAAGGAAAAATGAAGGAAGGTTACCAGTAAACTAAATACATTTTTGTAAAGGAAAAATAGATACCATGCAATACATTTTTTTGAGGAAAAAATTACCAGTATTTTAGTTTGGCAATACATTTTTGGGAAGGACAAAAATTGTTACCAAAATGTATGGTACATTTTTTTCAAAAAATGTATTGTTAAAATTTTGTTCTTCAAAAATGTATTGCTGGTAAAAAAATATTACCATTGCTGGTAACATTTTTACTTCAAAATGTATGGTTGGTAATAAAAAATACATGTATTGTTGGTAACATTTTTTTTGAAGGTAAAAAAAATATTACTGGTAACATTTTTTTCCTTCAATACATTTTTTTGAAAAAAAAATGGTTACCAAAAAAATACATTTTTTTGAAGGAAAAAATATTTTTTTAACCAAAAAAATTGTTGGTAATATTTTTCCTACAAAAATCTGGTAATATTTTTCCTCAAAAAAAATAAAATGTATTGTTGGAAATTTTCCTCAAAAATTTTGGTAACATTTTTTTACAAAATATTGCTGGTAATATTTTTCCCAAAAATTATTACTGGTAACATTTTTCCTGTATGGTAACATTTTTTCCTTAAAAAAATGTAAAACAAAAGTAAACTGGCAAACTAAAAATGTACTGGTAATATTTTTCCCAAAAATGTATTTTAAATTTTTCCTTCAAAAATGTATTGTCTGGTAATATTTTTTTCCTCAGTGTTCAAAAAATGAAACATTTTTCCTTCAAAAAATAACATTTTTTATTCAAAAATGTAGAATTTTTCCTTCATGGTAATATTTTTTTCTCAAAAATCTGGTTATATTTTTTTCTCAAAAATGTATTTTGATAATATTTTTTCTTCAAAATGTTTTGGTAATATTTTTTTGATTGCTGGTAACATTTTTTTTTCTTCTTCTAGTGATATTTTTTTCCAAAAATGTATTATTGGTAATATTTTTTTCAAAAATTAGATTTTTCCTTCAAAAATGAGCTGGTGAACATTTTATCCTTCCAAAATGTATTGATGGTAAATTTTGTCCTTCAAAAAATCTTCTGGTAATAATACACGTGTATTGTTATTCATTTTCACATCAGTATTTTGACCGCAGTTTGAGGGTTAACTATTTCCCCCATAGCTGGGACCCTAACAGGTGCTTTTAGAGGTGGTTCCACGCTTTTCAAAATGATCAGAGGAGGCCTTTTTGACGTCGTTCATTGTCATACCAGGCTTTTTGGAGACCAAAAGTAACAGATTAGCGAAATCTGGCAGTCTGGGAAATGAATTAATTCAAATTTTCAAGGGAAAAAATTTTTTTTTTTTGACAATAATGAAAATATTATTTGAAATCCAACGTCGGTTGTGTTCGAACCTTAGTAAAAATATCTTTAGGAAAGACACGATTCCATTTTTCTCGTGTGTTGTGCCGTGGTTTTCTTTTCCAATTTTATTGTACTGTGACTTTTTTCTCTTCATTTAGCCGTCAGTCATGGCTCCAAATAAAATTAGCAGTGATACTGGTAAAGGAAAAAGAAAAGTTGAGGGAAAAACTATTGTTGATCACATTGTTGCTATGAATAATCAAGAGTGGTCTCCTCTTGTTTTGTTACTCTCCTCTTTGAGGGATCTATTTCTGTTTACTGGGACTATAAAAGGACACTATACGCGAACCTTGTATTCTCAGTTGAATAAAGTGTTCTTAAAGTCTACTCCTGTGTATTTTTGTCATTACAATTGTCTCTTCAGTTTAGTATGCCAAAATCAACGATCTATACTATTCTTATAAATAAAGAGAACGATCATGTCTTTCCTTCCTTTTTCCAAACAATAACATCTTTCCTTCCCCTTCCACTTACGCCATCAACTCTCCTACTTACAGGTACGGTAAAATTGACGTGTCCGTCTATATTTTATCTGTTTAGTATTGGGTTTATTTATTTTTTTCTTAAATTTAATGATTTTCATTAGTTTTGTGTATAAACTTGTGCACAAAGTACTGTTGTTAAAGTTTAAATAAACAATCATCTTGGGACTAGGAACGGATTAATCCATTTTACATTGATTCCTATTGGGAAAACAGTTTCGGTTAACGAACATTTTGGGTTACGAACGGGCTTAAGGAACGAATTAAATTCGTGAACTGAAGTTCCACTGTCCAGATCTTTGACACATTTCAATAAAATTCCATTTTATAGTCAGAAAAAAATAAATGTCAAGTTAACTTGGTTAATTTAACGATATATCAATACTTGTTGGGGTATGTAATGTAAATTATAAGACGTACAAGACAGAAATCAAAATTAGGTAGACAAGTCTGGTTAACAGTAGAATAAAGAATGTCGGGTACTCGGATATTTGACCGATGGACATTTGGCCGACCGATATGTAACCGAATGGAAATTTAGCCGAAAATATAATGGCGTACTTACATGAATGACACATTCTTTATTGCAATGTGCTACGTATGTTTATATTTATTTATTGTATTAATTCATAATTTTTCGGGTTTTTTTGCTTTTGTTTTTTGTTTTGTTTTGTTTTTTGTTTTTATGACAGTGATTAAAACAGTTAAATCCAGTAATACAAAAAAAAAACACGAAAAAATATTTAAAATAGGACAACATTATTGGCCCTCTTGCCTCAATAATCAATTGTGTAATTTTTATTCTTGATTATTGCCTTTAATCATTTTTGATACTTCCTTAAAAGATCACTACACACACTGATAGGTATTTGGCTCCATTCTTCATTGGCAATAGCTTCTAGTTCCTCCAAATTCAAAGGACTTCTTTCTCTTACTCTTTTCATCAAATATGCCTATAGATTTTCAATGTGGTTTAGGTCAGGACTTTGTGTAGGGTACTCCAATATCTTAATTTTGCTGTCATCTCGGTATTCTATAACGATACATGCCGTGTGATTTAAATCACTGTCATTTTGGTACATCCAGTGATTTCCTAAATACAGCTTTTGTGCACTTAGTTTTGTATTATTTTTACGAATACAACTCTTTATCTATTATATCCTGTACTCTCACGAGTTTTCCTGGTCCAGAAGCAGTAAAACATCCCCTGAACAGAATGCTACCACCACCGTGCTTGTGGGCTTCATTCATACTTTCTTATATAAATATCGGAAGTTTATGCGATCTAATAATTCTATTTTGGTTCCATCTGACCATAAAACAAAATTCCAATATTTCTTCCCATGTTCTAGATGGCTTCTAGCAGAAGCTAATCCGCATTTTAAGTATTTGCCTTAAGCAAGGGAGTTTTCTTTGGGCGACAAACTCGCAGTCCTGTTCGTTGAAAGCTTCTAGTGATTATCTTCATCTGTATATTCAACCCTTTACATCATTCGCAATGTCCTTTGTCACTAAGTGAGGATTTTTCAAGACATCTCTAACACTTTTCCTTTCCAGGCTTTCAGAATTTAACCGTTTTTTGACAGTCCTTAATTTATTCTCAACACAATGAGTTTTGTTGTACTTCTTGATAATGCTACGAATTATCAATTTAAACGCTTGGAATGTGTTGTATATTTGTCACCTTGTTTGTACGCATCAACTATCTCCATTCAGAGATTCTTGTCAAGTTCAGTCATCTTTGATGTGGTTGCATAACTAATGACTTATGATACATGGCACTCACATATTGTCTTCTTCATTACCTTTTAGAATATTATAGAATCAGGTCAATACCATTTCATTTTCAAAGTGTGTTTGTATTAAATGTCAAATTAAGAAAAAAAAACATTACAATTGATATATTCAACTTTGATGTCTTTACATCATTGGCAATGTGCTTTGTCGTTAAGTGAGGATTCTTTGAGACATCTCTAACAATTTTCTTTTTCTTTTCTCTCAGAAATTAACCATTTTCTGCCAGTCTTGAATTTATGCTACGAATTATCAATCTAGGAACATTTAATGCTTGGAAAGTGATGTATGTACATCACCTTGTTCGTATGCATCAACTATCTTCATTTGGGCTTCTTGTCAAGTTCAGCTGTCTTCATCATGGTTGCAGATTGAATGAGTTATCATGGTATGTGGCACTCACATATTGTCTTCTTTATTACCTTTTAAAATGTTATAGAATCAGGTCAATACCATTTCATTTTCATAGGGTGTTCGTATTAAATGTCAAATTAAGAAAAAGAAAAAAATCATTACAATTGCTACAGAGCAATATTATTTCATAATTTCTATAAGAAGGGCGAATAATTTTGGACGGCACCAATTGTTAGAAAAATCTATAACTATGAATATAAGATATCAACTCTCATAAAAATTTCTCGAATTATTCAAAACAGAAGCAACTGTTTATGGTGAATTCAATAAGTACTTGCAAATATTTGCATTTCCTTAGAAAATATGCAAATATTTAGTGGGGATAAATCATTCTGTCCACAACTGTAGGTTCAATTTTACATGAGAACAAAAAAAAATCAGACATAGGTCCAATTTTGAATGAGTATACAGTTCCCGTTTTACATGAGAGAAAAAAGATAGCCATAGGTTCAGTTTTAGATGAGAAAAAAGCAGACATATGTTCAATATTAGATGAGCAAAAAGGTCCAGTTTTAGATGCGAGAAAAGCAGACATAGGTCCAATATTAGATGAGCAAAAATGTCCAGTTTTAGATGCTAGAAAAGCAGACATAGGTCCAATATTAGATGAGCAAAAAGGTCCAGTTTTAGATGCGAGAAAAGCAGATATAGGTCCAATATTAGATGAGCAAAAAGGTCCAGTTTTAGATGCGAGAAAGGCAGACATAGGTCCAATATTAGATGATCAAAAAGGTCCAGTTTTAGATGCGAAAAAGCAGACATAGGTCCAATATTAGATGAGCAAAAAGGTCCAGTTTTAGATGCGAAAAAAGCAGACATAGGTCCAATATTAGATGAGCAAAAAGGTCCAGTTTTAGATGCGAATAAAGCAGACATAGGTCTAATATTAGATGAGCAAAAGGTCCAGTTTTAGAAAAAAAAAAAAGCAGACATAGGCCCAATATTATATGAGCAAAAGGTCCAGTTTTAGATGCGATTTTTCAAAAAAATATACATGGGTCAGATCGATACTAGTTTCAAAGAAGTAGACATTGCTTAGTTTTTTTCGGGAACGTCAACAATGTAGATTAAATAAAAGGTTCAATTCGAAAATTTATCCGGGTTATAGGGATACACTGCCCTACGAGATCTATTTTGGGATCTCGTTCCAAACGGTCGCATGACAACCCCTACCCTCGCGTCTTGTACTCTCCTAGAAGCAGGGAGAGTTTGGCAGTGACAAGGACCAGATACGATATCGAGAAGTCGCGAGGCAATATAAAATGTAAATTTCACCCACTTAAACCGGGTACCCTAACCTCGCTGCTGAGAGGCAGAGAAATCCTCACAAGGATGCAGACACCTTGCGAGTAAGGACCCATTGTTTGTTGTGTCTTATTTTCTACTCTGATACATTTAATAATTATGCCAAAAGTATTAGGCGTCCTTGAGACTTAGTGGCTCCTTATTTTCTGTTGGGGGCTCCTCGAGGTACGGAGCTGTTAAATATCTAACACACAGAACAGGACCAATAAACACCTGAAGAATGCCGAGGGGGCTAACAAGCTAAAAAGTTGAGAGAGCAGCAACATGGACGAGGACTACAGTCCGCTTGTGAATTTAGATAAATCCACATCCAATAAATCCAGAGAGAAATCAGCTTAAAGTCTCAACATCGTTTTCCTTAATAGTCTGCGTGACAATAAAGGTTGCTTTTTATGGAACATCTCAAATAATGAGTGATCTCTTTTTCGCCTCTGGTCCCAAGTGCACAGAGAATTCTCGCTTTCAACTTTGCGTTGTGCCTTATTCCGTGGGCGTACGAATAAATACCATCTCTTTGACGAAACGAAGTGGAAAAGCGACGTCTTCCGGGTTTTGCTTGTGTTTAAATAATCCGACTCAATCGAAAGGAACTTGCTTGTCTCAAATTCTTAATACCAAGTTTTAAAAAAATTGTTTCACATTTAAAATGGGTCGTATTAAATGAATTACACAAACTTCATACCGAATATACTTGACAGTAATCTTTCCATTGTTACTTCTCATCAATTTGAGAGTTTCTTGCTGTTACAAAGATGTGCTGAAACTGTGACCCAAAAATACTTGTAATTTTTTTTTTTCTAATGAAGAAAGGAAACCCCCGACTTGTTGCTAAGGTTGAATAAGTGAATATGTTATATTTTGGGGGGATATATTTTTCTGGGTATTATTATTTTTTCATGTTGAACATCCTGATCATATATAAATCATTTGCATATGCGATCCAGTCTGAGCTAACAATTTTTTTCTCTTTTTTTTTTTTTTTCTAATGCTATTTTGCTTCTCAGTACGATGTAAACATGGAATTTCTTTTTTTTTCTTTTTTCTTCCTTTCTTTCAATCTATTATTGATGCCAATTCTTAAAAAAATTCCTTTTATTTGGCTTCATGTCTGCTACGATAAGTTCATTCAAGAAACAGCCTCTCTTTTTTCCTTTTTTCTCTCTTTCCCTCTTTCCCTTTGTTCTTTTTTATTTTTCTTCTTTCTCCTCGTTTTATTTTTTACTTTCTTTTTTCATTTTTATTTCACATTATCTTACATATCATTTCGTTCTTTCTTTTTTCATCTTTTTCTCATTTAAATTATCTTTTTCTTTCTTTTTGTTCCTTTTTTCTTGTTTCTTTTATTTTCTTTCTTTTTCTTTTTCTCTTTCTTTCCTCCCTCTTCCTCCCCTTTCTCTTTCTTTCCTTTCTCTTTCTTTCTCTTTCTTTCCTTTCTTTTTCTTTCCTTTCTCTTTCTTTTCTTTCTCTTTCTTTCCTTTCTATTCCTTTCTTTTCTCTTCCTTTCCTTTCTCTTCCTTTTCTTTCTCTTTCAAACTCTAATCCTCAAAGTCACTGAATATTAACGACTCATCTGAACATCCCGTATTTTAAAATCATGATGACATCATCATGACGCCATGACATCATCATGACATCATCTCATAAGACTTGCAAATCAACAACACTTCGGCTTGAAAACACTTATTTCTTCATGAAAAATATGTACAGCTGTACAAATATTATCGATTTATTGATCCGTTTTTTACGGTTTATCAATCGTTCGTGGGTTATTTAAAGCCAAAACACATTTTTGAGTGTAAGAAGAATTGAGTATAATACAGACGGTGAGTATAATTACTATTTACTTCCTCGATCGAGTTCTGACGGGTGAGGAGCGAAAACCGGACAACTCCCTATTTTTTTTTTTTATCTTTAAGGTCTTCCGTATTAAATACCGGTCTTCCGTATTAAATGTTAATCTTGCTTTTTTTTTTCTTCTCTTAACTACATATTTTCAATAAGTCTGTCATATGCCATCATTAAATTTTGTACTCGAAAAAAATTTTCAACGAGAAATAATTTTTATGAGAATAACAATGATTTTTCTAGATACAAGTCTTACTATTTAACTCATAGATGAGGGGAGGAAATGGAACAAATTTTATGTAAAGCAACCAAACGGACTGGAGTAATTCACAATGAAAAAGATATTTGAAAAAATATTTAAGAAACAATTCAACATGCATGATGTGAGATTTAAAGAGAAAATCTAAAATTTTAACAGAAAAAAAAGAAGTGTTATTATTATTATTATTATTATTATTATTATTATTATTATTATTTTTATTTCCTTTGATTTCTGGCGTTTACACATTTCTTTCCGGGTCCCGCCCAGAGAAATGGGATCATGACACTTTCAACTGACAAAAAAAAAAAATTTACATAGATAAAGCCCTTCGTAAAATGTGGGTTGTACTTGTGATAACAAGTTTTTGTATCTCTTTGAGGCATGGGCTTCCAGGAATCCCTTCAGTTAGTCTACTGGAATCTTTTCCAACCAATTCTAGGGCTTCAACTACAACAGGGATTGTTGATGTTCCCATGTGCCACATTTTTGAGATTTTGATTTCATTATTATTATTATTATTATTATTATTATTATTATTATTATTTATTTTCTTTGATTTCTGGCGTTTACACATTTCTTTCCGGGTCCCGCCCAGGGACCTAAGGTTAGAAATGTCATCATGACACTTTCCACTGACAAAAAAAAAAAAAAAATTACATAGATAAAGCCCTTCGTAAAATGTGGGTTGTACTTGTCAGAACAATTTTTTGTATCTCCTTGAGGCATGGACTTCCAGGAATCCCTTCAATTAGTCTACTGCAATCTTTTCCAACCAATCCTAGGGCTCCAACTACAACAGGGGTTGTTGATGTTCCCATGTGCCACATTTTTGAATTATTATTATTATTATTATTATTATTATTATTATTATTATTATTTTACCTACCTTCACTCACCGGCAATATTTGTTGTATTAAAAAGCGATGATTATAATTGTAATACAATCTAAACATATGAAACTGAATTTGTCCATCGTAAATTGTGAATTTATAACATTTTAAAACCTAATCTAATGCGGTATTTATAATTTACCAATTTATAAAGATATAAATATGTAAATATTTTTATTTATAAACATTTACTAAATTATTAAAATATGTCAACCAACTATAACGAAATCCTTATTATTTACCATTATATAAAATTTTGTTTGTAAATTCTCAAGAACAAAAAATGTCTAAATTCACTTTCATCATAAGTTTAGGTTTTATTACAATTCTAATC
>CAHIKZ030000068.1:567500-650000 GCA_903632075.3 Acanthosepion pharaonis
TGAAAACGTATTTAGACGTTGACAGCAGGCAATGTAAGTATGTCCACAGTAGCGGGAGTGTTAAGGTTTTTATAAACGAAGGAGCCAGAGGAAGAGACGTGTCCCCCTTAAGAAACAGTACGGTTTCGAGGCTCCTGGAAGTGTTACCGTTGAAGAGGCACCACTAGCTGGAGTTACAAACGATTCCATTTGCCTTGAATAGATCAGTCACATTGTGGCAGAAGCAAAGCCCAATTTGACGGGTGAACAAAAAAACTTGAGAAAAAATGGTGAGGCTTTCTCTGACCTGGGATTTGGACGCTTTCATCTGACAAATTCCACTGCTTGAGTGTCGACATCAAATGCTAATCATTCTTTGTGAGACCAATATCTCTGATCAGGTCGTTGGAGCCTTTTTGGTTGGAGTAGTATGGGTTTCTCTTCTCAGCTGCGTCTGTAATCTGAATCAATGTGTTTATCTTCTGAATTTTTTTTAAGCGTTTCACCTTAAGCAAAGCGGGAAGCCACTAGGACGCAAGGGGTTACAGAAGATTTGAAGCAAGATCAGATAGGAGTGATAGAGGAAAGGATGAGGAGAAGGATAGTGGATAGATCAAGGCAACTGGAGATGTCGATTGACATTACATTTGAATAGTTGGAGATTATAGCTCTCAGGGAAACTGGAATAGGGAAGAGAGTTCCACAGGCGAGTGGTGCGAGATATGAAGCTATTGGAGTGTTCTTCTCTTCTGAAAACGGCTTCTTTCTCTTTAGAGGAATGGCTACGGGGTGTTCAGGGCAGTGTGGCACTGGGGCGATGGATGACAGAAGGTCTGGAGATACGATAGTAGGTGCATTCTTGCCAGTTCGACGTTCGAACCACTATGCAGAAGAAGAAATTGATTGAGTGATCAGTTGGTTCCCTCCAAATTCGTGGGATTGCGAATTTCATGGCTCTATTTTCTCTTCTGTACAATCCTGCAATAGATCAACATAGATCAACAGTTGATAAAAAAAGAATCTATAACTCGTAAAATCCCCACCAAAGAAAATAATTGGTAGTATGCCGCGGTGTTCCTGCTTCTCTAAAGGCAGAAAACCCGGAAACTTGTTAAAGCCGCCTTGGTAAATTTGGAAATTTGGTAAAGCACGGCTTTGAGGCTCCTGGATGAGCAGTCAATGAAGAGGTGCCATTCACTGGGGTTACAGGTGATTCCATTTGTCGCAAAGAGACCGGACATTTTGTGGCAGAAACAAAGCCCATATTGAAGGGTTTAAAAGGTTGGAAAATACTGGTGGCGATTTCTCTAACCTGCGAGTCGCACGCTTTCATCTGACAAATTCCACTGTTTGAGTCTCGACACCAAACGCTCGTCATTAGACTTTGTGAGACCAAGATCTCTGATCCGGTCATTGAGGCCTTTTTGGTTGGGTTAGTATGGGTTTCTCTTCTCAGTTTCGTCTGTAATCTGGATCAATGTGTTTATCCTCTTCTGAATTGCTGTTCTTTTCTGTAGACGACGCGTCTCTCTTTAGAGGAATGGCTACAAGGAGCTCAGGGCAGTGTGTCACTGGGGCAATGGATGACAGAAGGTCTGGATATATGATAATAGGCGCCAGCTCAACATTTCGAAGGGTCCAACACGCGGAAGGAGCAATTGCTTGAGTGATCAGTTAGTTCGCTCCAAAATCATGAGATTGAGAATTTAATGGTCCTGTTTTCCCTCTGTATCATGCGGCAAAAGATCAAAGTAAAAATATTAGTATAAAAATACAATATTTTACCCAGTGTTATTGAAAATTTCTAAATAATGACATTTTTGATTTTTGAAATTTCTAAATATGGATATGAAAAATCTGACGCATTTTGCTGTCTGTGGCGAATTTACCAAGACAACAGCAACATGTTCTTTGTGGCAACATTTGCTAAAAAGACTGAGGTTTACAAGGCATATTTCGACCCAATAGATATAGCAAATGCCGCAGAAAAACGTCATCTTGAATATTGAACATCTCTAATATTATGTGTTTTTATGGCTCTTGCCACTGATCCAGTATAGAAACTATCCACGATACTATGGACACTAATGAGCAGTTCTTGAAACATATTTAATGCATATTTTTCAATAACACTGGTTTAAAAAAAAATGAATGTAAAACATATTTAAATTTAAAAAAAGAAAATCGAAAACAGTTACAATTAAAACTTCCAATTTTCAAACAAGCAAAACATTCCATCTTAATTTCTGAAATTCTTTTACAGAGTTCACGGTGTAGATAAACTGCGCATGGTTTGTCCTGACCCCCGACAGGCACATCGAAATATGCCTTGTAGGCCTCAGTCATTTTAGCAGATATTGCCACAAAGAACCTGTTGCTATTGTCTTGGTAAATTCGCCACAGACATAACAAAATGCGTCTACCGGATGCTTCTAACTTCTTGAATGCCATCTGTGACAAATGCATCTATCAACGACGACTTGTCTGCACTTGGAAACTGAACTGTTGAGCTTACGTTCCTGTATTTACATCGTTATTTCTGTCGCCACAACGTTCTAGAAATTATTAAAACTTTAAAAAAAAACTTCTCGAAAGTTCTTGAAACTTCTAGAAAGTTCTTGAAAATTCTCCTTCAACAACTCAGCGTTGAATCTGTCTGGAATGTAATGGAAAATAGTTTAGTTTCAAAACATGGACGTCCAGGTCGCGAAAGTAAAGTGTGAAGGGAATAATAGTCATTTCTTTTGCTTTCGAGGTGGAAGCAATTAGGAAATAACACTTACTGACCAAAAGTCAGCATTTTGTTGCATGGTGTAACTTGAGTGAAGTAGATGCGCTTTCCTTAAATGGGGTCAAAAAGCCTTGCTTACTGTGATGTCCTTCGTGGCCGTGCGATAAACTATAACCGGATAAAAAGGCAGTTTTGCCTACAATGTAGGACGCGTATTCGATCTCTCCCCGGGAACACATTTTCATTACTTAGATTTCTAGAATGCATGATAGACGTACTACACACTGTTTAATAAAAAAAATGGCGCTTCTATTTCAAATAAGAAGTGTCCACTACAATAACGTTTGATATATATATATATATATATATATATATAGATAGATAGATAGATAGATAGATAGATAGATAGATAGATAATATTAGTGGAAAATATACATACATATGCAAAATATATAAATACCCATACATGTATATTTTTAGAAAAAAAAAATTCCAAGAGGAAGAATCCAGGTAGAACTCAATGTCTAGGACAGAGTAAGGATATAATAAAAAGGCTTAAACACTAATATTCCATGGTCATAATTTATTCCATTGGAATCGTAAATACGATTCAATTTCATCAGACCTATATATATATATATATATATATATATATATAATATGACAAAGTTAATTGGTAATCTGAATGGATAATTCCAAGGAGGATATAAATCCCGAGAGCTCAATGTAGTAAACAGATCAAGTAATAATTAATTAACAAATCGGAGACTTCAGAAAGCCATGGCAACATTTTATATTTCGCGAGATCGATAAAATACGATTTCGCCGAACCTTGCGATTTTGAAACCGCAATGTTCGGCGAAATCGTATTTTATATAATGATATAGTGTCCACAGTATCATGTTTTCTATACTGGGTCACTGGCAAGAGCCATAAAAAACACATATTAGATATGTTCATTATATTATATATGATATATAAAACATCGATGATACTATGGACACTAATAGGCAGTTCTTCAAACATATTTAATACATATTTTTCAATAACACTGGTTTAAGAAAAATGAATGTAAAAAATATTATATACTGAGAAAAATGGCTAAAAATACAGGTATACTTAACTTTAAATTTAGATTTTAATTTTCTGATATCTAGCCAACCTTACTCAGTTTCATTTCCCTCCTATTTTTATTTGTTAATATATACCACAATATATTAGTAATAGTTTTGTTAAAGAAAGACATACAATCCCTATGATGATTATAATTTTAAATAATATTCATTGGCGCATTTATTATAATAACCAAGATTTTCCAACGAAAAAACTGAAGTAGGTATTCACACTTTAGACTAGAGTTTCTCAACCGGTGTGTTCCCAGAACCCTCGGATTCTGAAAGGGGTTCCGCGAGAGACAATGATAAATAGACCAATGCATTTGTGAGTAATTTTTGTTTTACTATATTTTACTATACACGTACATTTATCATTGTCTCTCACGGAACCCCTATCGACCTATATATATATATATATCGTACATTTATATATATATATATATATAAGTGAACATTGTAGTCAACACTCAGAGGTGTCAGGCTGTTTCATGCTAGACGCAATCATCAGGCCGCGAATGTTGGATGTTTCCTCGACTATTTAAAATACAATTGTGTCTAGCATGAAACAGCTTTGACTTCAATGTTCACTTTTATATTTATATTTACATACGCTCTATCTCTGATATTGAGCACTTTATCCTATAAATATAGCACACCTTAAAACTATATATATATATATATATATATATATATATATATATATATATCAAACCAGCATTATATATCATCTTCTGTGTCCTTGAATAATGTTCTTTTTTCTTTTATTGTCCTTTCTCGTAAGTATCGTTTTCCCACCTTCCTTCATTATTAGTAACTCCTTGCGTCTTAGTTGCTTTTTTACCTTACTTGGCATTAAACGATTATATATAGTAGCCATGTAAACGTTTGTAGAAGAAGACAGAGGGAAGCCGCATCACGTCTGTGAGAAAGTGACTGAAGTCGAGATTCCACGTCCGGATCGATTACATTGCAGATCCTTCTTTGGATTTATGAAGAATCTCGAGACCAGACCAGATATGGCAAACAGTATGCAATACACGACCGAATAATAGATTTGTAAATGTGCAAGACGAGAAAAATCTTCTGGCACGACACAATGAACCAGCACTCCTTGCAGTAGATGCAGCTATTGATTCAGTAGCCTTGTTCCATTTGAAATCAGTTGAAAACGTGAAACCAAGAAGGAGCAATGAGACGCTCTCCTGGGATCGAACATTCTTCCATGTTGATGGCGGACAGGGAAGTTTTTCTATGGTAGTTTAATGAGTGTAGTTTAGTTTTGGAGGCATTAAAATGTACAAGCCATTTCCTGTCCTAGTTAAACACTGATTGGAGGTCCTTTTCAAGAGCAGCGCCCAGGTTAACTTTGTCAGCTCTGATGGATTTGCTACTGAAAGTTGCCATGAAAGTATTTGTAGAAAAGACAGAGGGAAGCCAAATCACGTCTGTAAAAAAGTAACTGAAGGCGAAAAACCAAGTCAAGATTGATTACATTGCAGATTCTTCTTCGGCTTCATGTCAAGAACCCCGGGATGAATAACAGAGGCACTGTAGAAAAATCACGTGGTCGATATAAACACTCATTTGTGGAGCAAGCTGAGTGAATAATAACTTAACCATAAGAGAGCTATTTATGGTGCCATGGAGCATCTCTTTGTGCTAAAGGGGGATAGTCCATTGCTTGGGCTGTGATTGGCTGCTAGTACATGAGTGGAGGTATTTCTGTATAAATACCAGCTTGATCCATCAGTTAGTTTGCAGAGTTTGTATTGAGTTACAACCTGCTTTATTTTTGTCTGCCAGCTGGACGCTAGCTGGGACCCTTACGCCGGTGAGTGCTGTTTATTATTGTTATTCTACAGGCACCAGATCAGATATGGCAACAGTATTCAATATACGGTCGAATGGTAGATTTGTAAAAGTGCAAGACGAGAAAAACCTTCTGGCACGGCACAATAAACCAACTCTCCTTGCAATAGATGCCGCTATTGATTCAGTGTACTCGTTCCACTTCAGGTCAGTTGAAAACGTGAGTCCAAGAAGGCGCAGTGAGACGCTTTCCTAGAGTCGAACATCATCAATGTTTATAACGGGCAAGAAAGTTTTTCTATGGTAGTTTAATGAGAGTAGTTTAGTTTTGGAGACATTAACAGGTACAGTCCGTCTCCTGTCCTAGGTAAACACTGATTGGAGGTCCTTTTCAAGAGCAGCGCCCAGGTTCACTTTGTCAACTCTGATGGATTTGCTATCGAAATAGGAGTAAATTGTAGTGACATCTGCATAAATGCCTACTTGGAAACTGATGTCATCAAGAAGTCCATTGATGCAGATTAGAAACAGTGTAGAACCCATGATGGAGCCTTGGGGGACACCTACGTTCGTGTGAAAGGATCTGGAAGCGAGCCCGTTCAGAACCATCTTCCTTTTACGATTTGATAGGAATAATTCGATTAAAACAAACAATCGTCCTGTAATACCGTAGCCTTAGAGCTTACGTAGAAGACCGGCATGTCAAGCACTGTCAAACGCTTTTGAAATACCTAGAGCCACAGCTCGAGCTTCGCCGTTATTATCAAGAGCTTTATATACATATTCAGTGATGGCTGTAAGCACGTCAGCAGTAAACCGGGCAACACGGAATCCATATTGTTTGTCAGAGAGTAGACCGTGAGAGGTAAGATGCTTAACCACTTCAGCATTGATTAAAGCCTCGAATACTTTGCTGAAAACGATAGAAGACTAATAGGGCGATAATAAGAGGGGGGGTTCAGAAGGTTTTCCAGAGTTCTTAAATGCAGGGACTACAGAAGAGGACTTCAAACGAGCTGGAAAGCAGGAAGCAATAATTGTAGAGTTTGGAGAGAACTGGAGCCAGCTCGGGAGCATATTTCTTGAGGTCGCCGGCTGGGAGCCTTGTCACCTCCGCTTGCCTACTGGGAGTCTTATTTAGAAATGATGACCGAAACCAGTGAGGGGGTTATACGCATATCACTCCGTAGAGCCTCGGTTCTAGAGGAGAAATCAGGCGTGGGTACTCCAAATGATTCGAGTGTTGAGTTGGAAGAGAATTTCCGAGCAAAGCATTCAGCCTTATCTGCTGTAGATATCAGGACTTTGACTTGATTGAATAGAAGAGGGTGTGGGGATTTGCTTTTGTTCAGCACGCACTTGCACAGACGCCAATAATCTCTTGAACCGAATTTGCGAGATGCTATACGTTGTTTCATTCTATCAGCAAACATTAACTTCGCTTCTTTGAGTACATGCTTGTACTTGTTACGAGCAGAGACAAAAAGACATCTGTTGCAATCAGACCTTTCTCTCTGGTACATCCGGAAGAAGTGATTCCTGTGGGCTATAGCGGCCGAAGATGCAGATGAGAACCAAGGACATGAACACGATTTAACTTGATATCTCCTCAATGGAAGGAAAGCATCGATGCTGGTTTTCACCTAGGTGGAGACCTCAGTCGCGCATTTTAAAAACTTCATTCCATGGGACGTCATGAAGGAAATCACAGAGCGAGTCCCAATCTGATCGTTGATAACAGAAAGATATTCTCTTGGTAGGAGCTTCTTGGACGGTGGGATTGGAAGATGTTAACAGACGTTACCGCATGATCAGAGTTGCCAAGAGGGCAGAGCTGTATAGTACAACAAGAGTCAGGGAGATAGGTAAAAAGAGATCGAAAAGAGGAGCGTTTCCATCAGGATTACTGGGGAGACGCGTGGGGAAGTCAACCACTTGCGTGAGGAATTGAGTGATTTAGAAGTTAAAGATCTGGATGCCAGCGAAGTCAGTGACAGAGTGTTTAAGCCACATGGTACGGCAGGCATCAAAATCACCGAACACAAATATATTTACAATCGGGTGTCGGGAGATGGCCTTGTCTATATTATCGGAAATACTATATAGCACGCAACAGCCTTGAGAGGAAGGGGAACGGTAGAGAAAGAAGAGATAGCTGACTGAGTTAAGTAGAGAGTGATGGAGACTCATGTAAGAATGGCTTGGAGATTCAAAATAGAGTTCCCTATTCAGCGGGAGATGTTCGTGGATATAAACTCCCGGGCCATGCATGCGGACATTAGAGTCCTTTCTAAGGAGAGGAAGGTAGCTAGGAATCGAAAAATTAGAGCGAGGGATTGAAGAGTTAAGATTTTAGGAGACTTTTCGAAGAGAAACGATTCCACACGGCAGACGTTGGTAAGAATACCACGAATGTTGGAGAAGGAATAGTTAAGGGGTTTAGGTGTTTTTCATTGAGCTGGTTTAGGTTTATATCTTTGGTTGTTTATAGAATGATGTGTTATTTCGTAAGGAAAGGCCTCGGGTAGTAATAGTAGTAGTTGGTTGTCTAATGTAATATATGCAGGAAGGGAACTGGTGCAGATTGTAAAATAGTGTGGCCTCGGGGTTTCCCACTGGAGATGCTTGCAGAGACACCCTTCCATGCGCGACATGACACTGTAAGAACCCCGATATTATGCAACTGTTAATCAGACTAACCTCTCAAGATGGCTCCCAACTATCAATCGGGAATAGCAACTAGAAAAAAATTGCCAACCTGTTACCCTCAGTAGGAAGAGACGTAACTACCATTCACGCATAGGACAAAAACATCATGACAGCACAAATTTTAAGGCCAGGGAAAAGGAAAGGACCAGGGAATCCTTTCCTAAAGAGGGGAAAAAATGGATGAGCCTCTACTCCTGTTCTAGAGAAGAGGGGGGTGTATGGACCGGCGATAGGGGAGCCTATCTATCTACTCATATTAAAAAAAAAAGAAAAGAAAAAAGAAAAAAAAGGAAAACAATCCCGGGTTTAACATCCAGATAAATTATTTCAAAGAATGATTTTTCTGATAATATATTTGGAGAGTCGAGCTACGGCCCACAGATACTGGCATAAATATATATATATATATATATATATATATATATATATATATATATATATATATATATATATATATATATATATATATATGTGCCGGGGAGTTAAAAAAATAATAAAGTAATTAGGTTTTAACTTAGTATTATCCCGAATACCAACTCCTTCAAACTGCGTTCTCATAATCTCCAGTCAGTAATCACCAAAAAGAAAATAAATCCATTAAATGCTTTTACCCTAATCAATTAATCAAATCAATTTATATTAACAATGAGATTAAATTTAGATAGATAGATAGATAGATACGAACAAGCTGATAGAGAGAGAGAGAGAGAGAGAGAGAGAGAGAGACAAAAAAATGAACAGACAGATAGCTAAGAAGAGGCTGAGATAGAGAGAGAAAAAGATAGAATGGGAGAGAGAGAGACCATGTAGATAGATAGATAGATAGATAGATAGATAGATAGATAGATAGATAGAGAAAGAGAGGGACAATGAAACATAGATAGATAGATAGATAGATAGATAGATAGATAGATAGATAGATAAGAAGAGGCTGAGATAGAGAGAGAAAAAGATAGAATGAGAGAGGGAGATACCATGAAGATAGATAGATAGATAGATAGATAGATAGATAGATAGATAGATAGATAGATAGATAGATAGAAACAGACTAGGATAGATAGATAGATAGATAATAATAAAAGTAATAAATCCGTTGGTGTATAATCCAAATGCATCCTAGTAATATCAAATATTAAAACTGATCCCCAAGGAGAGCTCAATGCATTTATTATAACAGAGCATATAAATTACATGACAAAATGCAAAATGACCTCATCTGGGTCGGACGGTATAAATCTATTTCAACTAACGAAAAGTACTTTAGTTTTATTCAACCCCGGTGTACAGACTGTTCGTACCGCAAAGAGTAATTTTAAATTTTAAATTCTGTCAAGGTTAAACTTAAAATTTCTAGTTCCGGTATGAACAGTCTGTATACCGGGGTTGAATAAGACTAAAGCACTTTTCGTTAGTTGAAATAGATCTATAATCCCCGTCTCATGAGAGGTTATTTAGGATTTTGTCGTGTATATATATATATATATATATATATATAATAATAATAATAATAATAATAATAATAATAAAAGGCTCAAACACGGTTATAAAAAAATAAAAACACAGTTATAAAAAAATAATTCAAAAAAAAGCTCAAACATGGTTATAATTTATTAGATTGGAATCGTAATCATGATCCAATTCATCAGACCTACAAATTCAAAAAGCTTCCATGGTTGAGGTCTGATGAATTGGATCGTGATTATGATTCCAATGTGATAAATTATAACCATGGAATATTAGTGTTTGAGCCTTTTTTATTATATTATTACTCTGTCCTGACATTGAGTTCTACCTGGATTCTATCCTCTTGGAAATTTATTTATATAGATTTATGTATATATATATATATATATATATATATATATATATATATATATATATATTGACCACTAATATTATCAGTATATATATATATATATATATATATATATATATATATATATATATATAAACGGTCAAACAAAGATAGGAAGACATTGCAGAGAATCAAAGAAAAAAAATTAAATTAAAACAAAAACATTACATTTCATTCGAAAGTAAATGCATTCGCCCATTTTATGACTGTCAAGAAGTTCTTTTTAACAGGGATATAAAATAACGTGATTTTTTAAAATTCAACCGTTCCGGTAAAATTTATTCGCAGTTATCGGAATATTTGAATTCTGAAAGTTTTCGCCTCTTCTTCGACGTCAGGAAAGAAACCTGTTGCCATAGAAAAGCTAAGTATGGTTGCTTCGATTCTGTTGAAAATTTATCTTCATCTTTCAAGCATAAAAAAGTGCGCGTTTTTAGTTGCTAAATCTGAATTTTTTCTTTTTTCATTCTTTCTTTTTAAGTGCACGTTGGGACCGTATTTATACACACGGTCCTTTACTGAGATCTTTATTATTTGACCAGGCATAATGACCGAGAACGTGTATTTAAGTACTCCCCTCTTGGACGATTGTCGAAGCACACTCTCCCAACATTGGATTTCCTTATATATTTTTTTTTATCCCGTGACCCGTAGGGTCGTAGGGTCACTATGTGTACTGTAGCCACAGTAGAAGTGGTGTTTCTTGGCAAAATAGCCTGACGGAGCCCATCCCTCTCCAGGCCGGATTTGAATTCAGAGTTTTTACTTCTACTAGACCGGTTACCACCAAAAGTTATAAAATCCAGTCTATCCTGCTATCTGGTGGTGAGGATTCACACCTTTCCTGAGGGTATTAGCACGTAAGTGAATCTAATGGATCCGACTGGAATTCGAACTCGGCATTCTGATTCCTCAGTCAAAAGTCGCTATCCATTACTCCACCGTGCTTTGTACCATAACAACAAAATAGCTATTGATCCATCCGCATATACATATAGATACAAAGGAAAGGATTTCGTTTTTAAATCAAAAACCTCATATTTGGTGCTACACAATCTTCTTATACTCATTGTTCCACAATTTGGCCTTAAGAAAATATAGAAATACAATTGAAATTAAATTCAGAGCCTCTCACTCGTAAGCCCACCGATCTAACAAAGAAGCTGAACCTAATTTTTTTTATCTTTCAACCTTCATCTAAAAAACTACACCATTAGTGTGAGATCAACCCTCACTGAGTACTCCACTATTATGCATTTCAGCCAGATTAACCTAAGCCGAAAACTGCAGTTTTAACCTTTTCAAGTCAAGGGTCAATCGTTATCTATCCTCCTTATCTTCATAATCTTCATTTTCTAACCCCTCCTCCTTTCATTCATATCACGCATCTCATTCATTATAACCATTTTAATCGTAACACTCTATATTGACTGGCTCCCAAGCTTTGGTAAACTTTATTATATAAAAAATGTCACAGAACAATTTAGGATATTAAATGGTTCGTTAGAAGGTTTTCGTACCAATTCTCAGAAGCCTAAAAAAAAAAAAAAAAAAAAAACATTATTTTCAATGATGATTTCTCGATGCAGTCTGGCCCTCACCACTTGAAAAACAGAAGCAACACAATCTTCCTAATAGCATTTTCGCAACAACCAGTTTATCTTATGTCCTTAAAACTTGGAATAAAAAAAGAATGCTTTCTAATTTTGTCTCCTCTTTTTGTTATATTCTATAATTGATTATTTTCTATCATTTGCTATAATTGATCATTTATATAATATTTTCATATAAATGATTGTTTTCTGTAACTTATATTTTCATATAATTGATTATTTCCTATAGTTGAATATTTTCTATAATATTTTCCTATAATTGATTTTTTCCTATAATTGATTATTTTTCCTATAATTGATTATTTTTCCTATAATTGATTATTTTCCTATAATTGACTTTCCTATAATTGATAATTTTCCTATAATTGATTAATTCTATAACTGATTATTTTTCCTATAATTGATTATTTTTTTCTATAACTGAATATTTTCTATAATTGATAATTTAGCTATAATTGACTATTTTCCGATGATTGATTATCTTTTCATATAATTAATTATTTTTCTATAACTGATTATTTTCATATAATTGATTATTTTTCTATAATTTACTGTAATACATTATTTTCTTTAACTGATTATTTCTAAAAAAATGTCTATGATAATTTTCTATAATTGATTGTTCCTATAATTGATTATTTTTCCTGAAGTATTTAAGGCTTTACAGTGATTTCTAGGTTCACATATAAAGACGGAACGTGATAAATATTACCCTAATTCTCTATTAAGTAAACCTTTCGCGCTGCAGTAATTTAGTTATTAGTTAAATAGCTGTTTTTTAATCATTTCATCTCAAGCAAGGCGGGAATGCCACTAGCTTACAGGGAATGACTGGGAAAAAGAAGAAAGGTCAAAAGATTAACGGGATTCAAGAAGAGAGAAAATGGCGATTGACGTTGCATTTAAATTTTTTAAGATTGTAGTTTACAGGGAAGTAAGTAAACGGGAGGGATTTCCACAGGTGGGAAAATGAGAGAAAATAAACTGGTGGAATAGAAGTGACGGTTACATTTAACTAATTCAATATTAAAAGTGTGGGACCTAAATGCCAATCTAGTAGCACGCTTAAATTCATGTAGTCGGAGCACCAGGGAAACAAAAACTCGTCAGAGCAGTTGGCATAAAAAATATTTGTAGAAAAGACAGAGGGGAGACCACGTCACGTCGATGAGAAAGTGACTGAAGTCGATATACCAAGTCGGGATGGATGACATTGCAGATCTCTCTCTCTCTCTCTCTCTCTCTATATATATATATATATATATATATATATATATATATATATATATATATATATATATATATGCATATATATATATATATATATATATTTTTGAACAATAAAAAAATATTAAAAATTAAAATCTTCAGACACACTCGGTTGTAGATTAATATTCTTTCGTTTTTTATTATTATTTCATTTAGATTCCTCGACTTGTTTCGGCCAAAATGGCCATCATCGGGAGAAGAAATATTTCTGCTTTCTGGTAGCAGTAATCTACCTAGTAATATTAGTGGTCAATATATATATATATTTATATATTGACCACTTATATATATATATATATTGACCACTAATATTATCAATATATATATATATATATATATATATATATATATATATATATTGATAATATTAGTGGTCAATATATATATATATATATATATATATATATATATATATATATA
Source organism: Acanthosepion pharaonis (assembly GCA_903632075.3). NCBI lineage: Eukaryota > Metazoa > Mollusca > Cephalopoda > Sepiida > Sepiidae > Acanthosepion > Acanthosepion pharaonis. Next base: position 581,001 of record CAHIKZ030000068.1, read on the forward strand.
AATTCCCAAGAGGATAGAATCCAGGTAGAACTCAATGTCCAGGAGAGAGTAAGAATACAATGTAAAAAGCTCAAAGATTAATATTCCATGGTTATAATTTATAACATTAGAATCGTAATCACGACCCAATTCATCAAACCTACAAATTCAAAAGGAAATCGGAAAAAATAACTCCGGGTATAAAAAACAAAATTTTAGTGAGAGTGTATGTGTGGGAGTGGGAAACAAGTGTGTGAAGGAAATGTCTGAAAGCTCTAGAGAGAGGGTGTAACAGAAGAAAGAAGAAGAGGAAAGGACTAAAGGTGAAGGTGGGGATGAAAATTTAACAGAGAAAAGTTTTAAAGAAAGGAGCTAAATAACGGTTTAAATGAGTGAGATACAGATAAATAGGAATTATTTTCGATACATAATACATTACCGATTCTGATATATATATATATATATATATATATATATATATATATATATATATATATATATATATATATATATATATATATCGCAGTGTTTTTCATTCTCTTCTATCTATCTTTTTTTAAGCATTTCACTCTAAGCAAGTCGTGTCTGTCACTAGCACGCAGGGGGTTATAGAGAGTGAATGTGGGAGAAAGATTGGGTATAGGTCGTGGGGATTGAGGAAAGGATAAAAGATAAACGGAGTTCAAGTCAAAAGAACAGCGCGGTTGATGCTGCATGTAAATTTTTGAAGATTGCAGTTATCAGGGAAACAAATAAGAAGAAGGGAATTCCACAGTCGGAAAGTGCGAGAAAAGAAACTTTTGGAGGAGAAGTGGCGGTTACATTTAAGTATTTCAACACTAAAAGGGTGGGACCTAAATGCCAATCTAGTAGCATGCTTAAATTCACGTAGTCGGGGCACCAGGGGAAAAAAAACTTGTCAGAGCATTTACAATGAAAATATTTGTAGAAAAGGCAGAGGGAAGCTACGTCGCATCGGTGAGAAAGTGACTGTAGCTGAAATGGCAAGTCAGGATCGATTACATTAATACATTACAAAATCCTTTTTTTGGGGGTGGGGGTGTCAAGAATTCGCTAATATAGTGATTTTCAATCTCTATCTATAAAAGGCAGGATGTGTGTGTGTGTGTGTGTGTGTGTGTGTGTGTGTGTGTGTGTGTGTGTGTGTGTGTGTGTAACGAATGCACGGCCGCAATTTTCGACGGATTTGCACCAAAATTTACATGCACATGCTCCAAGTTAACGGGAAGGCCAAGGCCATCTTTGCATTTCCCAACTCCCATCGATAGTGGAAATAATCGATTTTTTCATGCTTCTACGGCAGTTTTCATGTAGTTTGCGACCATTTTCTACTGGTTTGAGTGAGAGCCAATAGCTGGCTGCCACAAATAGGCAGGAAGATTCTATTGACCAGCGTGAGAGCCAACAGCTGACTGACACGAATGTTAACTAGCATGCTAGCATGCAAAAAAATCGATAGCTGCATTCGTCACAAGCGGGAAAAATTTAAATCTGCATGGCACTTTACTTCAATTGGCTCATTCGCTTGCTTAAACTCAACGTTTCTGATTCCGCAGAACTGGGTTGGGTGTGAAAAAGTATTTGTTGTTAACATTCTTTTTTCATTCGGTTTTTCCAGTTACGAGTTCTTTTTTAAAGCTGATCATTTTGTTTAATTCTTTTTTCGTTACAGATTTAATGTTTAGTATAGAGCTTAGAAAAAATTCGCAGTGTGAGATAGGCAAGAAGTAAGGCATGTAGCAACGGCAAAGGGCACTCCTTTAAATGCAAGGAAGGGCAAAAATATTTTAAATCAAGTGATAGCGATTGCTGTATGAGTCGTACGATTTTTGAATCAAGCACGAGCAACGCCGGGCCATGCTGCTAGTTCTTCATAAGATGAATGATTAAAATGGCTTTGCGATAGTAGAACCTGGATATTCCACATTAAAAGCTTATGCACGAAATATTAGAAAGAGCAATAACAGTTACTGGACTTGAGAAACCTATTTTCCTGAAAAATTGTTTTAAGAGACAGAGTTTATAAATTTCAACAGAAAACCGAGCTGGCTTTTCAACCACTGAATATAGAATGTTTCCTTATAAGGTACGGTTGATATTACTATTGCCATTGATTGTCATACTTCAGTAGCCTTGTGCCAGACTTAACAAAGCCAGATCTGCACATTTCGAGATTTTCTCTTTGGAAATGATAGCACAGACAGAAATAAAGGTAGTCAGTGCTATTTATTTATTTATATATGTATTTATATAGATAATCAATATAATGATTGGAAATTTACTTTTTTTTTTTTTTTTTTGCTTTTATTCATTTAAATTTTTTTTCCACGCTCTTTTTCACTTTTTTTCTCTGTTTACCTCCCTGAATGACTTACAGTCCTAAATAATGGCCTGTTCATCTGCGTCGGTAGAATCGACTTTTAACTAGTAGTCATGGCTGTCCTATTTTCTGCAACAAGCAAGCATTTTTAATGCAAGATTAGCATGGCTACCCAATGCTGCCCAGCTTAAAAGAACTACTAACATCGTCTTTTTGTTTTATTTATCTCTTTTTATTTTTATTTATTTTTTTGTGTTTTCCTTTCTTTTCTTTTCTTTTCTTTTCTTTTTTTTTTTTTTAATTCTTTCTTAAGTTTAACATATCTGTTTTTTAATGAACATAAAATTAAGTTCAGTCATGTAAAATCATAGCTAAATCCAACCAAGACAAAAAAAACAAAAAAAAATACAGGAAAGACAACTAATGCATTTTTTTAAATTCCGGTTTTATCCCAGACAACGAAAACACGACAAATTCTTTTTTTTCCATTCAAGAATACAGAAAATAATATTAACTAAAAACTAGAAACAGACACCTGCAAATTATGTCACAATTTTCAGGAAAATAAATTATTATTATCACACAATGCTTCATTCCAACTAGTTTTCTTGGTAGCGCCATCTTTATTATGACCTTTAGGCTGCTATATTCTTCGGCCTTCTCTCTGTTTGAATTTCAGAAATTATATACTCATACAGTAACGAATTTCCTAACCTTTATTATCTCTACGCTGCAGTCTCCAACTATTTGTAACTGTCTGTCGAATCAAATAAACTTTTTTTTTTTAACATTTCACCCTAAGCAAAGCGAAGAGCCACTAGCACACAAGGGGTTACAGAGGATTGAGAACAAGAGTAAAGATGCGTGTTTGGGGAGAGGATAAAAAGAAGGACGGGGAACAAGATCATGGTATCAGATGTCGATTGACATTACACTTGAACCTTCCTGAAATCTTGAACGTTACCATGGTATTTGTGTACTTACGACTATTTTTTTTTCTTATCGTTTCACCCTATTAGTATGGTGGTATCTGCCACACAGAGTTTACCGACTATTCTGTGTTAAGAAGAATAACGTGTTTTAGCCTTCCAGCAGCACACCGATACTAATATTAGCATTAGTGTAGCCATTGATGCACTAACACTGAATGCGAATATAGAAAGACGAAATACGTGGGCGTAACAAACAAAACATTTAATAAGGCAAACAACATACGTACATATATTAAAGAGATTTACATATGTCCCAAAACAAATGATTTTTCATATTGTCCCAAAGGAACGAGGAGGTTTACAGAATGGGAACAAAGAAATAACATACCAACTTTATGGCCTTTGATCGTCAGCAGATAAGTGAATAGAAAGTACTTTTTTTCTTTCGCTAGGCCGTGCACATGTTGACCAGTTTCCATGTGTGTGGACACCCTGGTGGTCAGGAAGATAAAGAGGCCGTTCCTCCAAAAAACGGAAGCAAAGACAAAAAAGACAGAAGAGGCCAAAACCCCCATGAGCTCAACCCAAGGGAAAACAACTGTGGTCTCCCTACACCCCCAAGCAATGCAACAATGCCACAAGAGAGTTAAAGGGAGCGAAAAGAGAATGAGAAGACTTAGAATGGGGAGGATTGAGGAAAGGACAAACAGGGTTCACGAAAAGAGAAAATGTCGATTGACGTTGCATTTAAATTTTTGAAGACTGTAGTTATCAGGGAGGCAAGAAATCTGAAGGGAGTTCCACAGATGGGAAGTGCGAGAAAAGTAACTTTTAGAGTAGAACTGACAGTTGCATCACGCTAGTTTAACTGTAAAACGGTGGGACCTAATTGTTAGTCTAGTAGAATGCTTAAATTAAAAGAGTCGGGACAACAGGCTCATCAGAATAGTTGCCATGATCATGGTGAAACACCGGTTCCCGTACGGTCACCGAAGTTAAGCAACGTCGAGCATGGTCAATACCTAGATGGGTCACCGCTTAGGAATACCATATGCTGTAAGCTTAGATGTGTAGATGGCGTAGTGGATAATGGCTCAGGATCGTTAATCGGAGAGCCGAGTTCAAATTCCCCTTAGGTTCGTTATATTCACTTACGCGCAAAATATCCTTGCAAAAGCATGAATCCACCTCTTCTCCCTCCAGCTACGGGTTAATTAGTAAAACTTGTTTGATTAAACCATTATCTTTAAAAAAAAAATCTTAAAGTATAAAAAATATTTTCTGGCTTTAAATAAAGGGTTGATAAGCCGTAAAAAACGAATCAATCAAACACTTAATATGTCATTTGTTTTATATCAGCGATGAAGAACGAAGTGTAGAGTAACTGAAATATCTCTATATCGATGTCGTAGAATCTATCGACCTTCTTTCATAAGATGTGCTTTAAATTTAAAGTAAAAAAAAAGAAATGATACAACTTTACCTTCGATGGAGTAATGAAACGCAGGAGGATAAAGCCTATTTTTTGGGGGGGCGGGGGGTATCCTTCATCTTTTTATCCACTCCTCTAGACACTTTTCTTTTCGTTTTCTTCCAGCTTTCTTACTTACCCTCTACGTTTTTCATTTACATCGTATTTTCCTTCCTGCTTTTCCGTATTCTGTTGATAGTTCTCTCTCTCTCTCCCTTTCTCTCACTTTTCTCTCTCTCTCTCTCTCTCTCTCTTTCCCTTTCTCTCACTTTTCTCTCTCACTCTCTCTCTCTCTTTCCCTTTCTCTCACTTTTTTCTTTCCCTCTCTCCCTCTCTCACTTTTTCTTTCTCTCTCTCTCTCTCTCTCTCTTTCCCTTTCTCTCTCTCTCTCTTTCCCTTTCGCTCACTTTTCTCTCTCTCTCTCTTTCCCTTTCTCTCACTTTTCTCTCTCTCTCTCTTTCCCTTGCTCTCCTTTTCTTTCTCTCTCTCTCTCTCTCTCTTTCCCTTGCTCTCTTTTTTTTTCTTTTCTTTTTCTCTCTCCCTTTCTCTCCTTTTTTTCTTTCTCTCTCTTTTCTCTCTCCCTTTTCTCACTTTTTTCTTTCTCTCTCTCTCTTTCCCTTTCTCTCACTTTTTCTTTCTCTCTCTCTCTCTTTCCCTTTCTCTCACTTTTTCTTTCTCTCTCTCTCTCTTTCCCTTGCTCTCACTTTTTTCTTTCTCTTTCTCTCTCTCTCTCTCCCTTTCTCTCACTTTTTTCTTTCTCTCTCTTACTCTTTTGTCTCTTTCTGTGTTTCTCTTTCTCTATTATGTGTGTAACACGTTTCACAATTCGCTACAGTGATATTCACGAATATTTTCGACGATTTTATGTCAGTGGGGATTTTATTTAAAAAAAAAAAAAACAAACAATCAAAACAAAAATAATTATAAAAAAAAGTCGCTGTATCTCAGATCCCCACAAATACAAAATTCCATTTATATGTTTTAAAGCAAAGTAAACAAGTATTATTGGGAGAGAGAAAATAATCTCATTAAGGAGGATGTTATGACGTTGAGTAATAACTTTTGCATTTTCTTTTTCATTCAGATTTAGGTAAAATTACACCTTTTACTTTCCATGTAAATTTTGCCTTTTATTTTTCATATAAATTTACGAAAAAAAAATCGCCTGTTATTTTCATCCAAATTCAGGCGAAATTGAACATTTTATTTTTCATGCAAATTTTGTGAGAAATTTGGCTTTCATTTTTGTGTAAATTTAAGAAGAAAATTCACCTTTTATTTTTCACGCAAATATTGTGAAAAAATTTACTTTGTTTTCATATGAATTTATGGATAAATTCCGCTTTTTTTTTTTTCAAGTAAACAAAGCATCTTTTTATTATTGTCGGACAACATTAGCTTATATCTTATTTTGTTAGAAAACCCTGAACAAAACATAAGCAATGAGAAAATCTGATAGAAAATAGCAATTAGAAAGACATGTAGTATGTGATTTACTGTCAGGAAATACCACCAGGTGGTCTGAATTGGATTTCTTGTCAATAAGGACATTTTCTCCTAAAAGAAGTTGATCTGTGGTGACCTCAATATGTACTCGGCTCACCCTAAAATATACCAAATTTGGCTTTGCACTCGGTGTCTCACCAAAGCATCAAAAGTGACAGGTGCATCAAAAGTGACCGGTGCATCAAAAGTAACAGGTGCATCAAAAAGTTGACTTGGAAGGTAACCTCATAACCACCAGATGCAGAATCGGTCACGAGAGGAATTCGGTGGCTGTCCCGATATATAAATAATGACTAATAAATGAAGATAAGTCTTAAAAAAGAAAGAAAAAAATAGTTAAATATCTTTATTTTTAAATAAAGATATTAGTCTTAAAACGAAGATATCAGTTTAAAAAATGAAGACATCAGTCTTAAAATGAAGATAAGAGTCATAAAAATTAAGATATTAGTATTAAATATAAAGATATTAGTTTTAAAGGGAAGTTATTCGTCTTTAAAATGAAGACTTCAGTTTTAAAAATGAACATATTTGTCTTAACGGGAAGATACTAGCCCTAGAAATTAAGATGTTATAAAATAAAGTTATTAGCCTTAAAGACTAAAGATATTTGTCTTAAAAGTGAAGACATTCGTCTTCCAATTGAAGATATTAGTTTTAAAAACTAAAGATACTTGTCTTAGTATTAAAATGAAGATACTGATCATAAAAATGTTAGAAACGAAGAAAACCAGATTTTAAAAAAAGACTAATTAGCTAGCAATAGTTCTGAAACAGGAACCCCATCTTGCTTAACCTGAAACATGACCAGGTCGAATGCGAGTATAATAATCTGGCAGGCTATGAACTAGTATAGTGAATTCTTTCGTCATTGGATGCCTAACGCAGAGGTTCTCAACCAGGTCTATATTGACACGGGGAGGGTCATGTAATATTACTGAGGATCCACACAAAAAATCTCAAATTGAAGGTCTGTGTTGATATTTTAGGAGGTCCATAGAGCAATGTCACTTCCCAGCGGTTGTTACAACTGAGAATTGAAATTTCTACAGTAATCTACGCCCAGGGCAGGCTCTAGAGTCTCGCCTCCACCCACGAAACTTTGAAAAGGGGATCTCTTCTCTACTACATATCGATTTGAAAGTTTCCTAACCTGGGGGCCACAGACCCTCGAAGGAAAATTAGTGGCGGAAAGTAGCGCTTTTTTAAATTAATAAAAATCAGGAAAATATCCAATTTTTAATGAAAATTTAAGAACATTGTCATTATTTATTTTTATAATGAATAGGTTTTTATTTAAAAAAAAAATCTGAGAAAATGTTGTTCTTTTTTTTAATAACGACCAATAGTTTTATGGCTAATTTTTCTCGAAAAAAATGTTTAAGTCACAAATTTTCACATTTCGATAAAGATTAATCACTGATGCATCTCAGCTGAAAAGCAAAAAATAAGTTTTCCAAAGATTCTTGCAAAGCCAAGTAAAAAGCAAATCTGTTCGTGCGTGGTACGCACCACATCGGCCAGGCAGATACAAAATGTATATTATTAGTTGATGATTGACAATGTAACGTCAGTTTAAAAATAATTTTAAAAAAACGGCTGATGGCCATAAAACAGTGCTGAAAAAAAATAGCAGAGTCCACAACACCCCCCAAAAAAAAAAAACCCGCGACCCTTCACCCCGGTCGAGGCTTTCGGGATAAGACGCACCAGCCCTGTCTACGCCATATTAAAATACTAAAAATATGAAAAATTCAATTTTCTCTACATTTTGAATCAAGTAATTCTATAACCCAATCTATATTTTGATTCAAGTTTCAACCGGAGCTAAACGTTGATTCAACCATAAATCAGACCTAAGATTACATTTAATATAAACCTACATTTAATTCAAATATAAACCCTAACCCTTGACTAAATTTCCACTCAAGTATAAACCGGGCCTATGTTTACATTTTGATGCTAGTATTAACCAAACCTATGACTATATTTGACTGAAATAAATAGATAGAAGATATATCTAGATTTTTCCTGAACCGGATCTAAGCCTATATTTCGTCTCAAGTATAAACTAGATATATGTCTACATTTTGGCTCAAGTATAAAGCCGAACTCTATGTACATTTTGACTCAAGTATAAACGAAACTTGTGGCTACATTTTGAATTAAGTATAAAGCCGAACTCTATGTACATTTTGACTCAAGTATAAACGAAACTTGTGGCTACATTTTGACTCAAGTATAAAGCAGAACTCTATGTACATTTTGACTCAAGTATAAACGAAACTTGTGGCAACATTTTGAATTAAGTATAAAGCAGGACTCTATGTACATTTTGACTCAAGTATAAACGAAACTTGTGGCTACATTTTGACTCAAGTATAAAGCAGAACTCTATGTACATTTCGACTCAAGTATAAACGAAACTTGTGGCTACATTTTGACTCAAGTATAAAGCAGGTCCTATGTATATATTCCGACTCAAGTATAAACCAGTCTCATGTCTACATTTTAACTTAAGTATAAATTTGACATATGGATACATTTTGACTTTAGTATAAACAAGAATATATTTTGACTTCTGTTTCAATTACAAAGCAGTCTCAATAGGTACCTCCAATTATTGCAGTTTCAGGGGAAAACCCATTAATTTGGAAATTCTTGCAAAAATCAAATAATTGTCTAATTGTTTCAGGATATATTCAAAAATGAATGAATTTATTTTTGAATTTTTTATCTTTAGAAAATCTTGGTAAAAATATTTTTTTACATCTGTTACACCCCGCCCCATAAATTAATTTTATGAAATTTTCTAGAATTTCCAAGAGTTCGTAAATTGTTTTATATTACTCATAAGCAGGAGTCCTTGGAAAAATGAAATCTTCCATTTCTATGTTTTTTTTTTCCACAACTACTGCCAACTTTTTTGAAAAAATCTGCTCCAAATCGTAAAATAAAAACTGCAATAAACTATCTAATTATCAATTTAGATAGGCTTTTTTTGCTTTCATAAATAATATACATTAAGGACATTATTATCTGAAGAAAAATTTTTTTCGATGAATAAAGAATTTTTACAAGAATTGTTTGCATTTTTAATTTAGTTTTTTAATTTTTTTTTTTTCATTTTCCTTTAATTTTAAAAAATGTTTTAAAATTCTACCATTCTGAGTGTAGGGTCGGTTATTAAGTTTTTAAATGAAGACTATATTTACTAAGCAAAAATTAAAAGCTTAATACAAATAATGCTATCAAACCTTTTTACCGTAATTAAAAATATTCTTTTTGCGCGTCAAAATGTTATACTTTTTTAGTATGATATCTCATAAGTGACATTATGGTTAAAAGGTCACGTGTTTCAAAGCTTGTCTCCTCCTTGGGAAAAGTCCCTTGACATGTAAAGGTCTTATCTCACTCTCAGTTATTAAATTAAAAATTAAATTGAGATAATAAAATTATCTCACTTATCAATTTAAACAATAACTCAGTGAGATATTTTAATTATTAATATAATAATAATAACTTAATGTAATATTAAAAATTAATAAAATTATTTATCATTATCTTAGCTATTAAATAATGGAAGAGATAGAAGTAACTCAATAATGTAAGAAAATTTTATAGTATTTTAAATTATTATAAGAAACAAAAAAAAAACGTTATGTCACTTTTGATGCACCGTAGTAAACCTGTCAACACATTCAGGCATCAAATTATCGATGGAGACGTGAAAATAAGAAGACCCCGAGGACAAGAAATGTTTGTCTAGAAAATTTTATGCTATAAGTAAGTGATTTTTGTTTCAGGACAGATTAATTTAACTTTAAATTTGCTAATTTTACGAAAGTAACGTTTCAGAAATGTATATCTTATTTTAGCAGGATTTTCAAAACCGAAAAATGAGTTTGTTTACATTTCTCTAAAAAAACTTAGGTATTCCGAATTTTGGGGATTTACCTACTTTTGAATCACCTATAAACCATATTGTTATATACCGCACCGATGGACACTAATAGGTATGTCCCAATCCTCATAAATACGTCGGATACTATTGTAAGTAGGTGGGGTAATATGCTGTCTAAGTGGTGCACCGCTAGCAGTGGTTTACCTGCTTCACGCCGCTAGCGAGTATTGTATTTTGTTGATGTTAATGATTACCAGTTCATTTCCAACCTCCCTTTTGGTTATTCCTCATTCAGTAACCTTTTCTAGGTTAGAACACATATACTAGACTATCTTTTGTCTTACGTATAAACCGAACCTATACCTATATTTTGACTCAAGTATAATCCAGAACTATATCTACATTTAAACTCGAGTAGAAACCTGAGCAATGGCTACATTTTGACTTAACTATAAACAAAACAGGACCTATGTTTACATTTCGACACAAGTATAAACCATCAACAGGGTCATATTTTGACTCAAATATAAACAAGACGTGTTTTTATATTTCGACTCAAATATAAACTAGTACTATACCTACATTTTGACTCGGGTATAAACCAGGTCTATGCACATATTTCAATTCAAGCTTAAGCCGGAACTATGTTTACATTTAGACTCAAATATCAGACAATCTTGTGACTACATTTTGACTAAAATATCGACAAGTCCTATAACTACATTTTCACTCGAACGTTTGTCTATATTTCGATTCAAGTACAAAGCAGAACTATATCTACATTTTGTCTCAAGTATAAACAGTTCGTCTGCCTATCTTTTGACTCAAGTATAAAACAAAACTATGCCAATATTTTAACTGAGATATTAACAGGATCTATGTCGACATTTTGACTCAAGTATAAACTGGACATTTGTCTATATTTCGATTCAAGTACAAAGCAGAACTATATCTACATTTTGTCTCAAGTATAAACAGTTCCTCTGCCTATATTTTGACTCAAGTATAAACCAAAACTATGCCTATATTTTAACTGAGATATTAACAGGATCTCTTTCGACATTTTGACTCAAGTATAAACCGGAAAATAACCCAGACCGATGGCTACATTTTGACTCTAGTATAAACTAGATTTCTCGCTATATATTGACTCAACTATAAACCAAAATTATGTCTACCTTTCGACTCAAATATAAGCCGAATCCATGTTTACTTTTTGACTAAAATAATAACCAGGATCTATGGATACATTTTGTCTTAAACATAAAACCAGACCAAAGTCATGTGAGTTCTATTCTAGATCAGTCGATTTTCAGGCCAACTCACTCACATAACACAAGATTAATCTGTAGCGGCAAAGGAAAGCAAATATTGTGACATAACAGGATACTGTAGTCTCATGACTTCTATCAAAAAACAATTCTTAATTTTCTTTTGCTTGTCTTCGGCTTTAGCATGCGTTATTGGTTGGAATTTCTTCCAGTTAAAATCTTTTTTTGCGAGCGTGGGGTGGGTCATTTTTTTTTTTAAGCATTACGCCCCGAGCAAGGCGTGAAGCCACTAGGATGCAAGAGGTTACAGAAAATTTGGAGCAAGAGCAGATAGGAGCGATAGAGGAAAGGATGAGGAGAGGGATAGTGGGTAGATCAAGGTAACTGGAGATGTCGATTGACATTACATTTGAATAGTTAGAGATTATAGCTTTCAGGGAAACAGTAATTGGGAAGGGTGTTCCACAGGCGAGAGGTGCGAGGTATGAAACTATTGGAGTAGAAGAGACGACTACATTTAGAAGTTTCTACAGTGTAAGGGTGGGAGCGGGATGCCAGCCTCGTAGGGCGCTTGAATTCATGGAGTCTGGAGACCAGTGAATGCAGCTCATCAGAGCAATTACCATGAAAGTATTTGTAGAAAAGACAGAGAGAGGCGACGGCACGTCTGTGAGAGAGTGACTGTAGACGAGAAGCCAGATCAGGACCAATTATATTATATCTCAGGTCAGCAATCAACGTGAGACCGAGCAGACGCAGGGAGTTGCTCTCAAGAAGTTGACTATCAGACATTCTAATGGGGGGGGGGTCTGCCTCAAAATTAGAAATAGGAGAACTTAGTTTGAATTCCAGTCGAGTTTCTTACATTCACTTACGTGCAAATATCATTGAGAAAGGTATGATGACGTTACTTCTCCCCCTACGTATGGGTTAAATAATATGAATTTTATCCGGAGATGTCGACGTATTTAAATTGTTAATGCAATATTAACTCGCAAAATGAATTATTCTTGTAATCTAAAATATGTTTCACCTTTAAATAACTCACAAAGTGTTGATAAGCTGTAAAATAAAAAAAAAACAATCAATTTTGTCTTCCGCAAGTCTTTTCGACACATTTTTTTCTCGTCGCCGTTAGAATATCTGCTGTGGACTTCAAGGATAGTCTATCTCGAAAGAAAATCCCAGCGGTGTTTATTTGAAAACTATGAGTTAAGGTTATGGAAGAGGGGGGAAATAGGCCCAGAGATAAAATTAAAATTAACTTCTCATGAAGTCACAATATTTGCTTTCCTTTGCCGCTACAGATTTCAGGAATTTGTTCCAAATTTGTTCAACTTTTTCTAGATAGCACAACCATTTCGGTGAAACTCTAATTTTATTGAAGTTATTTTTGCTATCACAATAAAGGTGAGACCTCACTACTTAAATCGCCCGTCCATCGAACGATCTCATCCCGCGAGAATGAACACAAGGCCGACTTGAAAGGAAGGAGCATGAATAGAAAGCGAAACATGTCAGCCGTGTCAACACAGCAAAAACCCTGCAGCCGTCGGAGACAAATATACCTGTCCTGCATTAGACTCATCAGCCACCAGCTAGATTAAAACAGACATAGACTGCCCGCTTTATAGGTCTTCGTTCACGAAATCAAGCCACAAAGAAAACAGCTTCGGCAAATTAAGAAATTCAGTCCAAAAAGTCTTGTCATTAGAATTCCTCCCCCACAAAATATATTGTCATAAGCTTGTAATATATGTCAGAAAAAAATTCCATTACCTATTTTTTGCTTGTTGGATACAGTACCTGTCGGTTTTATCAGATCCTCAAACAATACAGGAAACATATAAATTAATACGCATTGATAATTATTACATGATTTGATCATAACCTCGTAATATATGGTAGACATGTTTTTCATTACAAATCTTTTGTTTGTTAAATACAGTATGTGTATTTCAGTCTGTCTTATTAGATCCTGAAATGAGACAGGAAATATATAAATACACATTTATAATTATTATATGGTTTGATTATGAAATATTGTTAACATGGCATTTGAAAAACACTGGTCTGTGTTCGAAGTTAAAAACTGCATGTCGCTCTAGACTATTTCTAAACCTTAGCCAAATAATCTTTAAAAAAAAATTAGCGTCTGAATTAAGAATTTTTTTAATTTAATTTCTTAACAAAGAGCTTCTTTGTAATTTCAAGGCCATGTGTTTTTCTGATAAGCAAATAGAAGACCATAATCAATCATTTGTCAAAATTGTTTCACTTTCTTGCTGTTTTTGGCTGGCCAATTTGGAATCAGTGAATGATTTGTAAAAATAGCCAAGGTTTCAAATTCATATCTTTATGTCTTAAGTCTGGTTCATTTTTAAAATTTCCCCAAATGGCTTTTATTTTGCGAGGAAAAAAAATTACGTTCCTGGATTTATTCAACTCTTTGGGTTGTGCAGTGAAAAATAACGAAAGCCTGAAACAAAATCTGAACACGCATAGGAATAGTGAAAGATGCCCTTCAGAAACTAAGCAAGGTATTAAGTGACTAGAAATATCAGTAAAAAGTTCAGTTTTCCTATTTGAATTTTCTAATGAATATTAATTCTTAAGGTAATGATTAAATACGCTTATGGCGAGTTCTACGACAATAAAATACCCATGGAAATTCCCTTATCACATCGTTAAATATTTGAGCTTAACAGCTTTAAAAAAAATATTGCAATAGCAATCATAAATATGAATGCTGGTCGTTATTTAAAGAAGTGGGTACAAATGAAAAGATTTGAAACTGACAACTTTTTCCATTTACTGAAAAAGCGGTTAGGGCAGTGGAAAACTTGGAGAGGTGAATTAACAGGAGATAACGGACATCCATTAAAACATGGAACGTGGAACTTGAACAGTCTATCCCAGTGAGCGAAATAAAGGGTTCAGTTCGACATTCCAACCACCTGAAGGAGGCCGGAGCATACAACGGCCGAAACGTTGTAATAAATATGGCGACAAAGATGAGGACAATAGTCCGAATAATGTTAATAGTGTAAAACACACGAGGTTTGAGACACTAAATTGACGATTTGCAAAGACGAATTATCATATCTGAACATCTACGCGCCATTTCCTGCCTTGGTCCTTACCTTCTTCCTCTTTCATGCACCGTGTCCCTTCAGGACGTGGGCGATCATGGCCAACCCGGGGCTCCTATTCGTCGTATCTCTAAACAATATTTGTCCCTTTGTTATCCTTCTCTGTTCATGTTCCAATATTTATTCACACAAACTCGTTACAGCTGCTTCCATCTGTACCTCTTGCATTCAGTAAGCCCTGTGGGTGTCAAATTCGCCAAGCCTCCTTTCCTTATTATGTGCCCCAGAGATTTCAACTGAGCCCAAGCAAGTCGATAATACCAGGAAAGGGTAAGGGTTTACTGGGAGTAAAAATGAATGAGAAGACTCGAGAAGGAACTGGAAACCAAAGCAAGGGATAAACATCTACTTTTGTTCAAATGACTGGAGAGGAGTGTGAACCGGACGATAGGCGAACCTATCTACTCACTATTGAGGAAGAAAATAAAAAAAAAGAAAGAAAGAAATAGTAAATAAAATTTCAGTGTTTAGACAAAGATTTTAGAAGTATAGAGTTGAAGTAGACATTAGAAGGAACCGGAAACCCAACCCTAAACAAGAAACAAAAGATAAATCTCTGCTTTTGTTCAAATGACCGTAGAGGAGTGTGAACCGGACGATAGGCGAACCTATCTACTCACGAGTGGGGAAGAAAATAAAAAATACAGAAAGAAATAGTAAATAAAATTTCAGGGTTTAGGCAAAGATTTTAGAAGTATAGAGTTGAAGTAGACTTTAGAAGGAGAGGAGTGTGAACCGGACGATGGGCGAATCTATCTACTCGCTATTGAGGAAGAAAATTAAAAAAATACAGAAAGAAATAGTAAATAAAATTTCAGGGTTTAGGCAAAGATTTTAGAAGTATAGAGTTGAAGTAGACTTTAGAAAGAACCGGAAACTAAATCCTAAACAAGAAACAAGGAATAAACCTCTATTCTCAACAAAAATGTCTTTTTCGTTCTCATTTTGCTTAAAAATTCGTCTGTTTTCACATGATCCATCCATGACATTCTCAGCATCCTTCTGCAGAATCGCATTTAGTTGGTTGATTCGTTTTTTTACGGCTTATCAACCCTTTGCATGTTATTTAAAACGAGAAAATATTTTTACATTTTAAGATTTTTTTTCGGCAATAATGTTTTAATGATACAAATCTTTCTATTTAATCCATAACTGGGGGAGAAGAAGTGGATTCATACCGTTCCCATGAGTATTTACACAGTGAATATATTCTCAATGACAATTGAAACTCGGCGCTCCGATTAACAATTTCGAGGGATTATCCATTAAACCACCCACACATTTAAGTTTACAAGCACCTGGTATGCCCAAGCGGTCACCCATTTAGCTACTGACCAGGTTCAACGTTTCTTAACTTCGGTTTTCGTTCTAGAACTGGTGTTCTAACATGTTATATCCCTAAGCCTTTGTTACCACAAACCTTCTCTTCCTCTGCGGAGAAATTGACCGGCATTTACTACCATAGAATTCAGCATTCTTTTCATTGTTTTAATTCATTTTTTACTGTTTTTATTTTTGTTGGTCTGTGTCGTAAAAGACAACCATAGTTAGAAATACTCGACTATAAAAGAAGGGTCGTACCTCACTTATAGGAAGTAGCCAAATTGCATTAAATAAACCTTCTCTACAAGCTTAGACGTTCGTCCGTTTTTTTTTTCTTTACAGTTAGTTTGTCTTATTTAATACATGGGTGGTGCATTTTTACTGTTCCAGTGCACTTTCAGAATTCTGTGTCACGTCGTCTTTTAGTTCCGGACGCAGAGAAGACGACCCGAGGAGACGACATCACGCGCCGGCACGGGAATCGGCGCGGCCGCTTCGGTTTCGAAGCTCCCGCGAACACTGTCCGGCGCACGCCCTCGGCGTCCCACCGTCTCTGCAGAGGTATCCAACCAGTGATTTCAATTGCTGTACTTGCTTCATTTTCACATCTCCAATTTGTATCAGGGGTACGGTGGAGTAATAGATTGAGGAATTGGAGAGCCGAGTTCGAATTCAAGTTGGATCCTTTAAATTCACTAATATCCTTAAATGTATGGATCCTCTTCTTTTACCCTCATAGTTGACAGACTGGGTTCTATAGCTTTGGGTGGCAACCGGTCTGAATTCAAAACTGTATGTAGCACAGATTATATATCTGATTTTCAGCCTAGTTGACGGCGCTGGTGTCAAACTGTGATGGCCTTGCTCTCTGGATCTATTAGCCGTAGAGGGGGAGACATGCTGCATGGGCAACGTCCTTCTCAGGCTTGATCCTACTTTGCAAACTAGGGTGGGATCAAATTGATGACCGCCGGAGTTCTATCTGAATTTGCTGCTTGCATCTTGAGCTATCTCTCTTGAACACGACCATATATTCTGTCTTCTTACAATTTACAGTCTTTTCTTACAACATCGTACAAAAAATATAACATTTAAAATATATTTTATTTATTGGCTAAAGGGTCAGGCATATTTGGCTGATAGAAAAATAGTAAACGTCTATTTCCGCGTACAAGGTGACTTGTAAATAAGACGAGGTCAAAAAAATATAGCAAATTTTCATGAATTTATCTTATACCTGTAGTATTAGACAACTGCTTACTGTATCCCTAGAAATTCAAAATAGATTAAATAACAAAACCGATTCTATATCATGTTTTTCCTACACACGTCACCTAAAAGGCAAAACATTGTTTTCTTTATGTTTCGTCACGTGATCTCTTGCGGATATCTTTTCTTCCTCCTCTTTTTTTTTCCTGTATCTAAACAGCCTGGTGTATTAATGGCCATTTACTTATACTTAATCGACAATCACGAAATACCGCTAATAACCGCATGATAACATGTGATAATAGTATATTCCATTTTTGTGAACGTAATCATAACTCGATGTTTACATTTTCTCAGCTGAACTTGCATGGATACAAATTGATTTCATTGATATGGAATTATTCTTCGAATAGGCAATTTATTATGAAGTTATACCAGTAATATATAAGGTAGAAACGGTTTATTACTTTTATTATTAGTTTATTTGATAACGTGAATCTTTTCATGTACGCTATTGGTTATCACACCGAGGCCGAGGTTAGCCTATCGACAAACATCACACAGAATTTAAGGTTTCTATTTTAGAACTGTAGTATAAGACGAACCTCAATTTTGAAGCTTGATTTTTGGGATTTAAATGTCGTCTTATACGCGGAAATAAAGGCATGTTGCCGAGGAAGGTCTGTGGAATGATAAGACAAAATGTGGGTAGGTAAGATTTCATAAAAATGTGTCGAAGTTAAACCGGTACATCTATTGTGAGGTATGCGGATTGATCGAAAGGTAAGTCAGTAGACACGTAGGGTGGTAAGTAAGTAGGTAGGTAGGTAGATAGCGAGTAAGAAAGTTCATTGGTACAGAATGGTATTTGATCGCAGCAATCGAGCGATATTTTGACTCAATACGTCAGCAGTGGGTTTGCTCGTACCGACAGACTACAGTCGAAACAGTCCAGTTTAGATCGGATCGGTAGACTGCCGCCACCATTACCGACACCACGTTCATCCCAAGAATAAAATAAGTCACATGGGTAATTAGGCTGTGAATCATTGGCACAGGCACAAAGAGAAGATATTCAAATCTGACCAATCATGAGACAGTCTGCCTTACAATTCAGCCAATGGGCTTAGGCGCGTATTCACTTAAGAGGAGAAGGAAGAGGAGAGATTTAATCAATACTCCTCCCTCGCAGATCCTCTGTGCTGCTGAAGGGAAGGCTAGAGTATAAGGTGGTGCGTGCTTGTATAATCAGCACTTGCCCCAGTTTCAAGGAAAACTTAACTGCACTCTTGTGCTGAGATGTTACAGCCTGGTCGACGTACTTAACTGCAAAGAATATTTAAAAAAAAAAAAAAGAAAAAAAAATGAAAAAGAAAAGAAAAAAGAAAAGGAAAAGAAACAAAAGAGTGAACAGAAAAAGAATATTTGAGACGTAATTTATAATTTTTTCTTCTGAGACAATTCCATTCGGTTGACAACAAATAAGGTTTTCTGTGCATGTTTCTTTATTTTCTGAATATCTTCATTTTTGTTGTTTTTAGCGCAGGTTAGAAGTCCTACCAGGTTTAATTGCTGGCGGACACAATCTTAAAAGCATAAGATATAGAGACAACACTGTCTTGATAACAGACGAAGAAAGGAAATTACAATAACAACCTACAGACATTAGGAAAGGAAAGCGAGAAGAAAGGACTAAACACCAATTATAAGAAGAAAGAATCAATAAAAGAAACAGCCCAACATATAAATTATAAGTTGCAGATATCAAAATCAGGCAAGTAAAACAATTTAACTATCTGTCAAGTGTTTTAACACAGGACAGAAAGTGTGGCACTAAAACACGATGGCGCATTGGGATAGCGAAAGATGCCTTCCAAAATCTAAACAAAGTATTAAGAAACAAGAAAATTTCGTTAGAAACAAAGACAATAGTACCAAACTGTTGCATATCAGTCTTCCTATATGGCAGTGAATTCTGGACAATCACCTCAAAGATGAAGTAGAGACTTGAAGCAGCAGGAAATGGGGTTCTACAGAAGGATGCCGAGAATGCACTGAACTGAACATGTGGGCAACGACGAAGTTTTAGAGAAAAGTAAAAAACAAAACAAGGAAACCAACTTATACTTCGAATCAGAAATAGTCAGTTGAAATTTCTAGGACACATAATGAGGAAAGAGAGCTGGGAAACGTTGACACTCACAGGACAGATTGAAGTCAAGAGGGACAGAGGAAGACAGCGCATAGCCTACCTAACGAGCTTGTGTAAACGGACGGCAGAACAGGTTTTAGGAGAGATAAAATTTATTAAGAGCTACAATGAACAGGAAATTGTGGAGAGCCATGATCGATTATTAATAAAGAAAATGCCATATTTGGTAGTTTATTTTAATTTGATATTATAGAGTTAGGTTATATACATGTACTGGTAGTCTATCAGATACCCCAACTTTGCATATAACACCTTCATTTAGGTAGCTCCAATTTTCACAAAAATGTTGGTACCCAGGTAAAAGCTAGGAAACATGTAAAAAAAAAAAATAATTTTATGTGCATTTTTTCTAAAAATCGAAAGCTGAAAGAATTTTTAAAAACTTAATATCAATGCTACTTCCAGATTTTAAGTAGAAGCGAAAAAAACCTGCTTTTAAAAATGTAAATACTGCCTCCATAAAATATTTTTGCGGGTCGTAAAAACATTTTGATTTTAAAACATTCTAACTTTATTTAATTACAGGATTTTAATTTTTTTTAAATATGTAAAAGAGAATATATACGTATATGTTTTTTGTTTATACGTTATTTTTATAGATATAATTAAGTAAATGCTCTGTAAAAATAAATAGTATCAAAAGGCCTCCGACAGAAATCGAACCTGCATCCTACACGAAACCGCTGTATTGCCTGGCGTGCTATACCAGTTTAGCTACAGAGGAAGCGTCTGGCGAGTAGGGTTAAATTACAGTTTTTGAACTACAGACTTCCTATGATTTTGTCGGAGGACATATTTTCTTTGAGGTTGGTTGGGTTTTATGGCATATCAACTACTGTAGGTCATTTAATGCCAAATTAAGTTATATATATACACATATATATATACACACATACATATACCTATATATATATATATTAAATATACAGTACTATTAAACGTATAGCTGGCAACATTATTTTTTTAAAAACGTATAGCTGGAAACATTATTTTTTTAAAAAAACGTATAGGTGGCAACATTATTTTTCCGAAAACATTATCTGAGGCCTTGCTATTGAACATAGTTTATCGCCATACCCAGGACGCGGATGTAGTTTATTGTCATACCCAGGACGTGGGTAAGAGCTGGAAAAACTAAGAGTTCACTATTTGCCCATAGCTGGGACCCCCTAACAGGTGCTACCACCCCGGGTCAGGGTGGACCTGGGAACACCAGCAATTTAAGAGGTGGTTCTACGGTCCTCAAAAACTCCTGATCAGAGGCCTTGCTGTTGGATGCAGTTTAACGTCATACCCAGGACGTATATATATATATATATATATATATATATATATATCAAGTGATTTCAATTTTGTCTTGTATCAATTTAATGATTTGATATTTTCAAGTCTTTCTTCATGCTTGGTATTTTGTTTTTGAAAATCTTTATGCCCTTAATAAATGACTATGCAAAAATATTGGGATCATATTGAACTATTCTTAAAATATGTAAAAAGATATTACACAGATGTTGATGGGATATTGTTACTAACTAAGGATGCACAAACTTGTAATAATCTCCGCTTTTCAGTTATCACCATTCTCACGTAAGATACATCGTAGCTGAGACGCACTGATTGAAAGAATACATAAATATATATATCCTACATATTTATCACAACGTTTCGGCCGTTGTACGTTCCGGCCTTCTTCAGGTGGTTGGAACAATGTTAATAGTGTACATAATTTGATATTATAGAGTTAGGTTATATACATGTAACTGTTAGTCTATCAAATACCCCATCATTGCATATAAGACCTTCATTTAGGTAGCTCCAATTTTCACAGAAATGTTGGTACCCAGGTAAAAGCTAGAAATCAACAAAATGCGACATTTGCAGTTAAGTTCGTCGACCAGGCTGCAACATCTCAACACAAGAGTGCAGTTAAGTGCCATCATCTCAGAAATATAGACAGATACTGCAATATGCAGGTTAAGGAACAAATCTTACATTTTACTAATAATTATTATAAAATACTTTATTTTACAGAAAATTAAGATGATGATTACGCAATTTCAAAATATAATCGATTATCTAAATAAGGATTTATTTTCTCAGATTAAACTAAAAATAATAGACTCATGACTAAAAATGATTCTTGGTTGTTTTCGACCTAAGATGGAATGTGAGTCCTTCAAACAATTTGTAAAATGTTCAACTCCGATTTGTTAGGAATTTCCTATTCATGAAGAAGAAAATTCCAAAGGAAATCAAAGACCATTATGCAAATACTGGTTATCACCTAACGACCCATTTTTCAAAATCTAAGCATTATTTTCACTAAAAAAAAATGTTACGCTGTAGCTGGCAACAATTTTCTTTTATATTGTAAAATACCGAACAGATAATAGGTATTCAGAAGTACTGTGGAACCCCGGTTCACGAATTTAATTCGTTCCTGAAAGCCGTTCGTAACCCGAAATGTTCGTAAATCGAAACTATTTTTCCAATAGGAATCAATGTAGAGAAAGTTCATTTTGCTTTTGTTCTTGAAATTTTTTTAAAACGGATGGGTCGTATATATGCGTCCCTCAGAGCACTTCAGCGTGGTGTAATGGTTACCAAGCTTGTCTCGGTAGATCACAACTGAGTATTAAGTTCGATCATCACTGTGTGCGCCATATTTTTATATTATTTATAAGTGAATCTACCGCAGTTCGTAAATGACAAAAGGTATTTGTAGAATCAAAGTGATACTAGCCCAAACCACATCCATATTCAATCCCAGAGATACCAAGCGTATATCCAGCGGTGCAGTTCAACGTTCTTCATCTTCAATGGGAAATGGGCACAGAAGAGCCCACAGGGTCCACCTGTAAACACTACGATACCGGACGCAGTATCTTACTCGATCTTGTGCCGTTGTTAATTGCGTCATGCGGACCGTTGAATTACGGTTCCAATTGTTTTGGTAGCGTTCGACTGTAGGGCAGGCCCCATAAGGCTATGGACTTCGCTTGTCAACAAGGTTGTTTCATAATCTTATTTTGTATTCACATAACATGGATCCACTAATCCGGAGAAACACAATTTGGACTGGCAATTTCAGTTCATGGGTGGGGGGGCATTTACACCCATTCAAGGACTCCTTATACTCCAGCGGCGATTTCAGCGGTAATACATCATGGCATGGGTCCTATGGATATTAACATAGGTTGCGTGTTTGTGTGTATTTTAGGTGAAAGTGCGTGTTCAGTACGTAAACAAAGATAGTGCATACAAAACCTTGGGTTCTACGACGGAAGCTTATAATTTTTATGGTCACTACAGTGAAACAATGTCTCATTGTCTCTTGGGTTATGTCCATATTCCTTTTTAATTCAGAAGTTAAGATAATAAAAGTTAAAATAGCCGATCTCAATCTAGCTTTGCGCTAAGTTGGAACGACCAATTCACTTATTTCCTAAGCAGGGCTGCCAAAAACACGTCCGAGCGATGTAGTGAAAAAGAGAAAAATTCTGTCTTCTCCGGAAGTGGGATCATAAAAATCATGCACGTGACCAAAAACCCTTTCCGGTTTCTTTATAACTTGCATCATGGAAAAATTAATTATTATTTTTCTTTTTTATTATTATTATTTTATTGTTCGCAAGTATCAGAATGTGTATACCACCCAAGAGAGGGGTTTACACAGTGGGTATTTACTCTATTTCCCCACTAAGACGAGTTGTGACACAAGGTTTTTTTTAAGGTGGGGAGCCGAGCGCGTACACCCGGGCTAGGAACAAAAATTGCCCGCAGCCCCCGTCGGTTACGCTGGCTTCGGTGCGAGCACCGAACCCTGGTGCAATGAGAGGGCGCGGCCTCTGGCAGTTGTTCCCCAGGGCTGGGCACCTCTCAGTATAATTTTTCTCAGTTACGACTCTGTCCTTGGACGGAGTCGCCCCCGAGTGCTCTTTGCTTAAAGACAGAGACGCAACTGAGAGATGGTTAGTAGACGTGTTACAAGCACCACGAGAGGAATCTAGACAAGGTATTTACTCTGTCTCCTCACTAAGACGAGTTGTGACACAAGGTCTTTTTTAAGATGAGGAATCAGTTCGTACTCCCGGGCTAGGAACAAAAATTGCCCGCAGCCTCCGCAACCCGGACGGCTGGTCATAGCTGGTCATAGCTTGTCCAAGCTGGTCAGAGCTGGGCCAAGCTAGTCATTGCCGTGATACTACCAGCGCAGGGACGCATCCCTATGACCGACAAGTATCAGAATGTTTATACCCCCCAAGAGAGATAGGTAGTTCCTGGCTCATTAGGAATTATTTTATCCATTTGCTCTACATAGCGTATTGAGCACTTTACGTTTTATCTTAGTTACTCGACTAAGTTTTTTTTTTTTCTTTGGACTAGAAATTTAAGGCACTGGACGATTTCTTTTGCCCTGTTCGGATGTTTCTAGTTCTTTCTTTTTTTCAAATTTTGTTCCCAGATACTAATTTGTTTTTGATA
This sequence comes from Acanthosepion pharaonis, assembly GCA_903632075.3. Lineage (NCBI taxonomy): Eukaryota > Metazoa > Mollusca > Cephalopoda > Sepiida > Sepiidae > Acanthosepion > Acanthosepion pharaonis. The sequence goes on from CAHIKZ030000068.1 coordinate 604,786, forward strand.
TATTTATATTTGCGAATTGTGTCATCCTGTTTTTTTTTTACCAACCGAATATAGTTACTAGAATAACAAATATATATATATATATATATATATATATATATATATATATATATATATATATAAAATATATGGTGCAGTTCAATTTATATTGCATGAATCATTCATAGAAAAAGTAGATTAGTAAAGTTAATGATATAAAATGGCGAAATCCCTTCACAAACAAAATTTTAAAGGTGTATTAACCTACAAATCACTCGATGAATGTTATGATCCTTGTTTTTAATAATTATAAACGGTATAAGGTCTTCCGCAAGTACTTTCAACTGTAAATTCAATCATCCTCAGACATGGAAATTATTTTGTTTTTGGTAAAATTCAGGTAGCATCCGAGACGAAAAAATTAAATGCGAATCGAAATATGTTTTGTTTTTTTTTTTGTTTTTTTGTTTTTGGGTTTTTTTTTAAATGTGTTATTGTGAACGGATACAAAATTTTGGAGCGTGCAGTCGCAACACTAAAGTTGAATTTTTTTGAAAATTTAAGAGAGTGCGTGTTTTTATTTTTTTTTTTTTTACTAATTTGGTAATTTGAGAATTTTTTGTTGTAGGAGTTTATCAGTCAATGTGGCATGAACTAAATTGTTCAATAAATAGAGTAATGTCTCAGCTGTTATTCCGAAAATTTGCACGTCGGATCAGTTCTTTTAAATCAAATATGTGGTGCAAATATTTCGCCATTTTATATCATTAACTTTACTAATCTACTTTTTGTATGAATGATTGATTGTAATATATATATATATATATATATATATATGTGTGTGTGTGTGTGTGTGTGTGTGTGTGTGTGTGTGTGTAACTAAGATAACGCACAATGAAATGATTTATTTCAAATCATATGCCGTAATATTTCTTTCTAGTCTATCATTCTTATTCTGTTATTCTATCCCATTATTACGATTTTAAACCGTCCTGGGTAAGACGATAAACTACATCCGCGTCCTGGGTAAGGCTATAAACTACGTCCGCGTCCTGGGTAAGACGTTAAACTACATACAACTGCAAGGCTTCTGATCAGGAGGCTTTGAGGAGCGTGCGACTACCTCTTAATTGCTGGTGTTCCCAGGTCCACCCCGACCCGGGGTGGTAGCACCTGTTAGGGTCCCAGCTATGAGCAAATAGTTGACACCGAAACTGGCGTCAAAACACTATGAAAGTGTAAAAATAGGTTTTAATACCAGAAATACATTATTTGCAAAAGGTTATTACCAGCAGTATTTTTTTAAGATAAAATTATTACCAGCAATATATTATTACCAGCAATACATTTTTGTAAAAAAAATATTAGCAGCAATACATTTTTTGGAAAAAAAATATTACCAGCAATAAAAATCTTGTCGACATTAAATAACCCATTGAGGTTGATATGCCGTAAAAAAAATAAACCAAACCAAATCACATCGATTTTAAATTTCAATATTTAAGGGTGTTCCAATAACTTGGATTGATTTTAGTGTGAATTAAGTTTAAGCGTCTAATGATTTTTTCTTTTCCTTTCAGAATTGGCGGACATTTGGGCAATATTATTTTTCACACATTATGGCCATTACTTAAATACCATGATCCAATAGAGAAATAAATAAATTTTTACCAATAACATTGATTTATTTACTGCTGACTTTGAAACACCTTTTATATAATTCTGCTTCTTTAGTTAATTACGCCGTATGTTATGCTCTGCCATTGGCTCAGATAAACAATGGACCATTCCTGTATGATTGCAACGATAGACGGAAGAAAAAAAACATCAAATGTGCTGTTTGGTTTTAGGGAAAAGAATAGAAAAGAAAGAAAGAAAGAAAAGATAATGTAGATGACAATGCTCTCATGTTTTTAATGTCTGTTTCAGTATAATGAAAAAACATTCCAATTTTAAATATTTTCATTTGTACCCTCTTACTTCTTTAAATAATGATCTCTATTCATACTTATGGTTGTTACTGTAATATTTTACTAAAGTTGTTAAGCTCAAAAATTTAACGATGTAATAAGGGAATTTTTATGTTTATCTTGTCATTGTAGAACTCGCTAGGGACTTATTCAATCATTAACTCAAGAATTATGATTCATCAAAAGATTTGAGTTCGAATCCCAGTCAGATTTGTTGTAAAGGTATGAATTTTTTACCTCCCACTATGGATTAAATAGCAGGACATGCCTCTGGAAAATCTTTATGCTATCCAAAGAAATTACTAGTACAATACTCACTCACAAAAAAGTATTATTCTTAAAATCCGAAAAATATGTTTTGACTTTAAATAATGCACAGAGGGTTGGTAAGCCATAAAAAACAAATCAATCATTCGTCAGAAAATTCAGATAGAAAAAACCTTAAAATCTTTAAAGATACTACGAGTGCATGAAAAATAACTGTCAGGAAACATTTGGCATTTGGTGCTGCTTTTAGTTGGAATTTATAAAATATTTCTCTGAAAATAATTTTTCAGGAAAATAGGCTTCTCAATCCACTAGTTGTTATCGTTCTTTCCAGTAGTGATGGGAGTTTCCTTCCTTACCTTTTGTTTGAAGTAGTGTGGAATGTCAACATCTTGATTATGTTATTATTTTCTTTTCAAGTTACATGTGCTATCCATTTTAGATGTCCCTGCTGTTGAAAGTCTTTTCAAGTGATGTATTTTCTTTTATTCAGTACACTTGCCAAGACCCTCAGGTTTTACTTGATCAAAGCCTTTTTTCACTATTGATCTTAGGAAGCAGTTGCATACAGCTGATAGTTTAGATATTTATGACAAGGATATTTAAGAATATAACTCAAGTGTTCACAGTAAACTATTCGTTTTGTAGCAACCTGCAGTTTTGGGTGAAACTACATCTATGTACAATTTTCTTATCTCTTATGCTAAATTTATTATGAAACTGTTTTAAATCATTTATTACAAACCAGATTCAGTAATGTTTCCTAATTCAATATTTTATTTTATTCTACTATCAATATTCTCTTATTCTATTTCATCATTTTTATTCTATTATTCTATTTTATTATCAATATACTCTTATTCTATTCCATTATTTGTAATCTGTTATTCTTTTTTTATTAATATTCTCCTACTATATTCCATCCTTTCTATTCTATTATTCTATTTTATTATTAATATTCTCTTATTCTATTTCATCCTTTCTATTCTATTATTCTATTCTATTATCAGTATTCTCTTATTCTATTTCATCCTTTCTATTCTATTATTCTATTCTATTAACAATATTCTCTTATTCTTTCATCATTTTTATTCTATTATTCTATTCTATTATCAGTATTCTCTTATTCTATTTCATCCTTTCTATTCTATTATTCTATTCTATTATCAATATTCTCTTATTCTTTCATCATTTCTATTCTATTATTCTATTCTATTATCAGTATTCTCTTATTCTATTTCATCCTTTCTATTCTATTATTCTATTCTATTATCAGTATTCTCTTATTCTATTTCATCCTTTCTATTCTATTATTCTATTCTATTATCAATATTCTCTTATTCTTTCATCATTTCTATTCTATTATTCTATTCTATTATCAATATTCTCTTATTCTTTCATCATTTCTATTCTATTATTCTATTCTATTATGAATATCCTCTTACTCTATTCCATTATTTATATTCTATTATTCCATTCTATTTTTCATTTAGTTTTCTTCTATTTTTTTATTCCTATTCTATATTTCCTGTTCAAGAATATTTTCTGTTATTGTTGTGACCAAATGAATTATTACAGAATAACAAAAGAAGTGCTTGAAGGGAAATAGTATTTAGCAGAGTAAATGAACAGAATAGTATTACACGACCTGAAAGTGTGCAGGTACATTCAATCCCCGAGACTTAATCCCCAACCAGTCTTACACTCAGTGGAAGAGTCCACAATCAACTCATTGGAGGGATGACACCACAACAGTTATGAATAAACCTGAACTTTAATTCTCTTAACAGTAAGGTTAAAGATTATATTTAATTCCTGAAAATGTCTTCTCACTTGAGACCATAGTGACAAATGCTGAAATTGTCTATCAGAAAACCTTTCATCTGTGGTCAAATTTTACATGTTATTTAACTGATCTTTATTGTAGAAATTATCTTTTTATGAAAAACTTTTTTATTGTAGAAATCAAATTTTATAGTAGAAATTTTTAGTAAATCTTTTTTACTATAGTAAGGATTTTGTTGTATAATTTTTTATTGTACAAAACCTTTTTATTGTAGGAAATTTTTTAGTGTAGAAAATTTTAAGAAAATCATTTTTTATTGTTGCAGTCTTTTATTGTCAAAAAATGTTTTTTATTGTAGTAAATCTTTGGGCAAAATATTTTTATTGGAGAATTTTTCTTGGAAAAATGTTTTAGTGTAGAAAGTTTTGTTTTAGGAAATTGTTTTACAAAAATTTTTTCTGTATTTGGGCAAGGATAAATTTTATCACAAAAATCATTTTATAAGATATTTTTTATTATTAGAAAAATTTCTATTGTAGCAAACATTTTTATAAAATGTGTTTTCATTTAGGAAATATTTATATTGTGAAAAATCATTTTTATAAAAAATTTTATTACAGAAAACATTTTATATTTTTTTTATTGTATGATATCTTTTTAATATTTTTTTTAATATTTTTATATTTTTTATTGTATGATAACTTTTTAAATTTTTTTATAAAATCTTTTTTATTATAGCAAACATTTTTATAAAATCATTTTTCATTGTTAGAAAAAACTTTGAATTTCGCACCATAGAAGAGACAGAAAACTATCTCACTCTCTTTCACAAGAAATCATTGCAATCAAAAGATAAGAAAGAAAAAAGAATGTGTGAAGAGCCATAATCACCTGTCCGGAAGTTACATGGCATAAAACAAAATTTGAAGAATAAAAAATATTTTTTTAATTCTTTCATCCCAAGCAAGGCAATAAAGCCACTAAGACACAAAAGCTTACTGAGTGTACTTAACAATTTGTTTTGCCTTCTTTTTGTTTTAATTAACTGCTTTACTCCCTGCTTAAAATACATGAAGTTTGTCTTTTGCTCGGTGTTGCATAAACTTAAATTTCTTGACACTTATTTGGCTTCTTTTATTATACATTAATTTTTCACGATTCATATTTACATTGTGTGATTGAAAGCTTTTCTATTGTATGATACAAGGTTGTTTTTACTGAATTGTTAATATATGACACCTTGACTTGGAAAATAAGCTTTAAGGGAATATCTTTTGCCCAAAATGTTTTTTTTTTTTTTTTTTTTAAGCAGGACCCCCCCAAAAAAAAAACAAAACAAAAAAAAACTGTTAGTCGATATAAAAGAATAACAATAAGAGCAAACGGTTCTATCTGGGGTTATTTCGATCAATCACAACAATTTATTTTCTATAACTTTAGTTAGATTTGAATCCTAAATGTGGGTTTTGACATAAAATAAAAAATATTTTTTTGTAAAGCAATGCAAGCATTATAATTAACCCAAAAATCAATCACACACACACACACACACGCGCGCATAACACCATGACAGAGCTTCTTTGTTGGACTAAAAACATATTAACACACATTTTATCATTTAACTCTAGCAAGGCAATAAAGCTGCTAAGATGCAATGGGTTATTGAGGGTTAGAGAACGAAGGAAAAAAAAACACTTAAGGAAAGGGAACAATAAAATAAGAATTAAGACATTAGATAACAATTGATATTGCATTTAAATTTTGATCAAAGTTGACTGAGAAACAAGCCAGAAAGGTTTCACACATAAGTATGAGGGAAGAAACTGATAGCATAGAAGTTACGGTTAAATCTAGCCATTTTAACTGTAAAAGGATGAGAGCTTGCTGTCAATCTAGTACTGTACTTAAATTTATAAAGTCTAGATAATAGACAAAAATTCATCAGAACAATTACCAAGAAAGTATTTATAGAAAAGGCACAGGGAAGCTATATTATGAAGGTGTGAAAATATATCTCCATACATGTATATTTTTTGTCAGACTTCATGGCACAGTTACTAAACTGATTCTCAACAAGTAAAAAAAAAAATCCTGTTAATTTTGACAAATACTATGTATGTTATTTATATATTGCATTTAGGTAATGCATTCATATACTGTCTGATTAGGTTTGGGTAAATTTAAGCAAGTATAATTTACATATATCGATTAAAAGAAAAAAAAATTTGTTTGTTTTTTGGTTAGACCAAGAACTTTTTAGCAACTCCTTGAATCTTGAGATATATACTTAATCATGAAAAAAGTGAGATGAATGCTGGAAAAATAATCCCATTAGAAATGTTTAGGGTGTAAAATTTGCTCTTAAATGTTTGATTAGGTAAAGTAATTTGCATATATGCCAAGGTACTATATGAAATCACTTCTGGTGGCAGAATTTCTATTTATAGAAAGGCACAGGGGAAGCTATATTATGGCGGTGAGAAACGTACTAAACCCAAGGTACCAAGTCAGGACCAATATTATTGCAGATTCTTCTTTGGATTTCATCAAGAATCTCTAAATATATAGCAGGAGCACCAGAGCAGACAAAGCATGGATAAATGGTAGACTAATAAATATGTAAAATAGATTCTGGAGAGAAACATTGCAGATTCTTCTTTGCATTTTATCAAGAATCTCTAAATATGTAGCAGGAGCACCAGACCAGATGTGGCAGAAATATTCAAAGTATGGAAGAATGGTAGACTTATAAATATGTAAGATAGATTCTTCTTTGGATTTTATGAAGAATCTCGAAATATATAGCAGGAGCACCAGACCAGATGTGGCAGCAATATTCAAAATATGGACAAATAGTAGACTTAGATTCTGGTGAGAAATATTGTCTAGCAAGACAGGAGGGAACCAACATTTGGAGTAAAACAGCAGTCTATCATGCAATTTAACCCTTAACTGGGGGAAGATGAATTCTTGCTTTACCCCAGGGCATTAGTTCAAAGAGAACAAAGCAGAATAATGTGGAAATTAAACTTTCCACACCACTAAACATTATATTGTCTGCTTTTCTGTTGTCTTGAGTAGGTCCTTGTAAATTATGGAAGCGTCTTGTGGAAGTTGTGGAGGGCTGTGATCACTTTTCGAGTTTTTCAAAAAATAATGTCTTTTTTTTCTTTTGACATATCAGAATCTATAAATATTTTTACTTTACATTTTTCATCTTAATATAATCTTCAGTTTGATGCATCGGAAACTGTAGAATGTCATGAAAATCTCACAAGACATACATATCGACAAAGGTCATTGCATTCATCAAAGCATATTGGGCAATGTTTGCTTCTATTTTAAATGATATAGGATTACTTTATTGAAAATTTATTTTTCATTTCTCTAACAACTGGGAGAGGTTGACGGCCTCGCACCAACCTCCCCAATTTTTTAGCCATCCTTGAAACTCGTGAGTATTTCTTCTTCATTTTTATTTTTTTACTTCTAGTAGGATTGTCTTACAGAGCTAAAAGACCCCAAATACTTATCTCCCCAATCTGCAGGGAGAAATGGATTCATGCCTTCTGCAAAACAATTAGTTTCCCATGTGATTTTCCAAACTCTCAACAATAGTAGAATTTGACATGAAGTCAGTTAAAAATGGGCCAACCAGATGTGTACATGCGTAACAAGGACAAAAATTGCACTGTCCTCGCAACCATTGTCACGGTGACATCATTACCCACCAACTCCAATTCTTTAGTGAAACGAGGGAGGTACTGCTGTAGGAATGGAATTCCGAAGACCAAGTTTCTTCATGGAGAATAGATACCATTTACCTGTTCCTTACGTAACCGATACATCAGTTCTTGCCTCATACTTATCAACAATTAATAGCATGCGTCAATCCCAGGAGTTTTGCTTTGGCTAATGTTTTCAGAGCTCAAAGTCTAGATAGATATGTGTGGACAAACTAATAACTACCCTAGCCACCCACCACCACCCACATTCTCCACGTTACTGAAATAGAAAAGTGACAGCCGATACACATAGTTCTAGTGCCATCACAAGAGTTCCTGAATATTATTTTTTAACTGCACCCCAATCAAGGGGATAATGCCACTAAGGTGCAAGTGATTACTCTGAGTAAAAGAGAATGAAAAGACTTTAGTGAGGAGAAAGGACAATAAAAGAACAGGTTCCACAGGTGAGAAGTGTGAGAACAAAAATTATTCAGTATCTGTCTATATTCCTGAGATGAGGTATTATGTACACTATTTACATTATTCCAACTATTGTCTTCATCTTTGTCGCCATATTTATTAAAATGTTTCAGCTGTTGTACACTCCAGCCTTCTTCAGGTGGTTGGAATGTTGAACTGAACACTTTATTTTCACTCACTGAGGTTGACTGTTCTGGTTCTATGTGCCATGTTTAATGGATGTCAGTTATCTCCTGTTAATTCCCCTCGCCAAGTTCTCCACTGCCTTAACCGGGTATTGAACCCACACTCTTTGGGTCCTGTCATAGATCTAACGCCTTTATCCACTGTGCCATGTGTCCTTGAGGACATTATTTTTTAACTGCACCCCAATCAAGGCAATAATGCCACTAAGTGATTACTGTGAGTAAAAGAGAATGAAAAGACTTTAGTGAGGAGAAAGGACAATAAAAGAACAGGTTTCAGGAAGACAGAAGACGGCAACTGGCATTGCTTTTAAATTTTTGAAGATTGTAGTTTGCAGGGAAGCAAGAAATCAGAAAGAAGTTCCACAGGTGAGAAGTGTGAGAACAAAAATTATTAGAATAGAACATACTGTTGCATCTAGCTAGTTCAACAGTAAAACGGTGAGACCTAACTGCCAATCTAGCAGTATGCTTAAATTCATGCAGTCAAGGCACCATGGAGGAAAGCTCATCCGAACAGTTGCCATTAAAATATTCGTAGAAAAGACAGATGAAAAGTTAGTCCATGATGATGGGAAAGTGACTAAAGCCGAGATGCCTGGTCAGGATTGATAACATTGCAGAATCTTTTTGGGATTTTGTCGTGAATCTCGAGATATATAGCCGGAACACCAGACCAGATGTGGTAATAATATTAACTGCATGGACAAATGGTAGATTTATAAATGTGCAAGCGGGATTCTGACGAGAAATAATGTCTGGCATGACACAATAAACAAAGTTTCCTAGCAAGTGATTCCATATTTGCACTCCACTTCCTTTCAGTGGAAACGTGAGTCCAAGAAGGCAAAAAAGCTGCTCTCCTGGAGGTTTCATCATCCGAGCTGATGGAAGCAGAAAACAATCTCTATAGTGATAGTTTTGTTTTAGAGGCATTCAAATTTACAAACCATTTCTTGCCCCAGTTAACAACTGCTTGGAGGGAATTTTCCAGATCAGATGCCAGTTTTAAAATGTCGGGTCTGTCAGATTTTGACAGGAGTAAATTGTTTTGCCATCAGCACAAATACCTCGTTAGAAACTGATGACATCAGGAAAGTTGTTGATAAAGAAAAAAGAATGTAGGCCCATAGATAGCGGCCTGGGGGATCCCCTGTGTTAATGTAAAATAATCTAGAGTGTCCGTTCAACACTGTTTCATTACACGATTTTTGGGGGAATGATTGGATTAATCCAAATATTTGTCCAGAAACACCGTAGCTCTTGAGCTCGTGGAAAAGGTCAGCATGCCAAAACCTGTCAAATGATTTCGAGATATCTAAAGCCACAGCCCGAGCCTCGCCATTCTCATCTATAGCTTGATAGAGTAATTCAGTGATAGCCGTTAGCACATCAGCAATATAACTGGAGAAACAAAAACCATACTATTTATCCGAAACAGCCGTAAACTGCCCAATGGGCAATGATACTGGATTTTTCAACTAGTTTCTAATTCAGATTTTTTCCCCTAGACTGGTTGTCAGCGAAGAATAAAGAACTCAGTTCGCCTTATATCTTTCGCAAGGTTATTTTTGCGAATTTGAATGAGATTGCCCGGAATTTGAATTTCCTATCCACTTTCTGTGTCCAATCGAATCCATTATATTCACTTACGTGCTAATGCCCTTGGGAAAAGTTTGAATCCACTGCTTCTCCCCCTAGCTATGGGTAAATAGCAGGACAGACCGGGTTCTGTAGCCTTATATGGTGACTGGTCTACCACAGAAAGAAATGGCAACCTACTGCAGGGAAAAAAATCTGCCTCGTCAGTCATGTATCAAAAGATACATGATCACCTAAGCGTGTATCACGTATGGCACATAACTAACTGAAATTCACTTAGGTGCTATTACCCTTGGGAAAAGTATGAATCCTCTTCTTCTCCTCCCAGCTATGGGTAAATAGCAGGACAGACCGGGTTCTATAGCCTTGGATGGCAACTGGTCTACGGCAAAAAGAAATGGCAATCTACTGCGGGAAAAATCTGCTTCGTCAGTCATGTATCGAAATATACATGATCGCCTAAGCGTGTATCACGCATGACACACAACTGAAACTAACAGAGTAGTAAATAAACAAGCCATTTTTGAAGAGATAAAACAAAAAAAAATCCTTTATAATCCTAAAAGGTCTTCATTTTAATCGTCATTTCCATCTAAAAGCGTCTACGCGGCCATGTGGGTGATGAATTTTTTTTTCACTCTTCAACCCTTTTCCTACAGATGAAAAGCCGCAAGCTTGTCGCTACTACTCTATCACTTTTCCCATGACCACCAACGCTGACCTTTGCAGCTAGGAGCCGCTATGACGATCATGAATCTTCGCATTCCATTATTAAAGAGGAATCTCCATTTGGACAGCTTCTTCCCAACGACTGTTGCTTTGTGGAACAAGACTCCTGAGAGGAAGCTTCCCTGATCACTACAACCTTGATTTCTTCAAGTCTAGGATCAACCGATATCTTTCCGACATAACCTCATGTTCCTGCCTTTTCTTACGCTCATACGACACCGCAGAGTAAAGCTCTATCTTGAGTGGCTCTTGGGTCCTGTTTTGGATGAACATTAGTAAAGAGAGAGAGAGAAAAAGGCAGCTTAACCTTTTAACATATCCCAACTCTTAATACTACCCCTGTGGCAAAACCACTATCTTTTCTGTTTCCCTGGGGTGCCAGTCGGGAAGGTGTGCCATGTTGGCATCACTGTCATACAACAGAACGGGACGGTCAGCAGTAAGCATAGTGGTGAATCATCCAAATAGTACTGTGCTTTGTGCCTGTTGTTATGCTTTCGTTTTCGCAGGAAAGTTATTGATTCATTTTGCACAGAAGGTCGATGACATCATCAAAGTCAGCCAATGAGAAAATCGCGATTATTACAAATATGGCCGCCACTGATGTTTCATTTTTTTTCCCCCTCTTCTCTCTTTTTCCACTTTCATCAATTTTTCTGTACTTTTCTTTCTCGCCATCATTTAGTTGCTTTCTCTTTTACATTTCTCGTTCTTTTTGTTTCTTTTTCATCATACTTTTGTTTTCTTTTCTTTTTCTTTCATCTCTATTGTTCGTCTTTTTTTTTCTATCACTTTTTTTTTCCATTTTTTTCTTTTTCGTCTATTTTCTAATTCTTTCTCATCTTTTTTCCTTTTCCATTTCTATTTCTTTTTCTAGCACTCCTTTTCTCTTGTTCTATCTTTCAGTCTTATCTTTTTTTCTCTCTTTTGTTCCTATGTTTTGTTTCTCTTTTCCCCCATCTCTCATTCTTTTCTACTTCTGCTTCAGGCTTTCTTTTTCATCTTTTTTCTCTCTATTTTCCATTTTTCAACGTATATTTCTTTTTCTATCTCTCTTTCTCGCTTTTACCTTATCCGTTTTTCATCTTTTTCTTTTTTTCATTTCTCTTTCACCACCACTCTTTCTTTTTTTTACTTGTTTTATTTTTCCATCTTTTTTCATCTTTCTTTCTCTCTTTTTCCCATTTTTTTCCTTTTCCGTCTCACCTTTTCAACAGTCTTTCTTTTTCTATCGCTTTTTTCCATCTTTCTTCTTCATTTTCCTTTCTTTTTTTCCGCCATTTTTCTTTTCTACGTCTTTTATTTTCTTTCTCTCTTTTTTCTGTCTTTTCACATCTCTCTTTTTTCTTTCCATTTTTCCATACTTCTTTCTTTTTTCTTCTTTTCACTCGTCTCTTTTTCTCCCTTTCTCTTCTTTATATCTTTTCTTCCGTCTCTTTTTCTCTCTTTTATTTCACTCTTTGTGTTTCTCCACGCCTGTTGAGCACTTTTCTGGAACGGGTGTAAAATTCCGCATTGTGAAAAAAAAAAAATGCCAAAAATCTCTTGAGAGGCCGAGATGACCCAAAACACACGACCTACTGTATTAAAATTTGCTACACTTGATCTTTTCAACAATGAATTCCCCAATATCTGTGAGTTATTAAAAGTTAGTAGATACTAACTAACCTAAGCTTAACAGAGCAGAAGGCCAAAAAATCGGGAGCATTCTTCTTTTGCAAATATTCTAAGTAGAAAGAAACACATATATAAGTCTAAATATGTATCTATAAAGGGATTCTAATATATAAAAAAAGACTTCGATTTTGCAAGCAGCCTAAAATCAACAGACTGTCAATATTTTTATTGATTTCTCACCAGAAACTTTCACAAAATCTAACCAAGAACTGTCTTTTCATAAACACTAGTTTTCTTTTTCTATACAACCCCAAATCAACATGCCGCAAAGGTTTGAGCTAGTGGAACTAAGGAATGTAGCCAGTGTGAATATTTTCCATGGCGATAGAGTAGCAATGGGATTGCAATATTTCGCTTGCGGGAAAGGTTCTGCAGAATTTAAAATAATTAATCACACACAAGCCCGTATAATACTGTTGTGTAGAAAGACAAACGGCTACTCTAATTATTGAACATAAACGCGAGCATTTGCTAGGAGTAGAACGTTTCCTCATAAGAACACGGTCGCAAAGTGGGTCGCAAGGCGTAGTGTTGAGACGTACATATTGCCGCACTGAATTATATTCGCTATTACTGTCTAATTAATCCATGTTACTCGTATAATTATAACCTTTCTTCACTAATCTTTTGTTCCAGTTTGTTTCCTCACAATATTATTGTTCTAACCTAGAGAAGGTTATGGAATAGAATAATCAAACGAAGGTTGGTAATGAATGATAATACTTAGGACAAGAACAACGCATATAAGATATGCCAGCGGCGCGTAGAAGTAGTCAACTGCTAGAAGCGAGTCAAGTGAATTGCACAGTGAACCCCTAACGGTAGCGTATTTACCCAACCTCCCCAAGAGGCAGGATGCGGCAAAAGGCCAATCTTTATGTGGAGTAAAACCGAGCCCGTAGGCTCGGGCAAAAATTTCCCGAAGACCCCGCATACACGTGATCAGGTCTGTCTATCTCCCCGAGCGAGGCTGTTCCCTTCTCCATAACCTCGTCTGGGTTAATTTCTGCCCGAAGGCAGAGAGTTCGACAACCATCAAGTATCTGCCTGCCCACTCTGAAGACAGGTGGGAAGTGATCTCCAAATGAAGGTGATTTACCCAACCTTCCACGAGGCGGGATGCGGCAAAAGGCCAATTTTTATGTGGGGTAAAACCGAGCCCGTAGGCTAGGGAAAAAATTTCCCGTAGACCCCGCATTCACGAGGTCGGGTCTGTCTATCTCCCCGTCCGGGTTCCTGTCTGCGCGAAAAGAGAAGGGTTCACCAAAAGAGAAGGGTTCATCAAAAGAGGATGAAGAGATAGGGAGAGACCAAAAATGGAAGAAGGGACTAAAAGAAAATCGGTCATCAAAAGAGGAAGTCGGTATTTAAAGAAAAAGGGGGCCTCAAAAGAGAAGGGTTTATCAAAGGTGTAGGGGCATCAAAAGAGGGGGAAGAGACCAGAAGAGACAGGAGAGACCAAAAAATGAAATATGGAACCAAAAGAAAATTGGTCATCAAAAGAGGAAGTCAGTATTAAAAGAGGAAGTGGCATCAAACGAAGATGAAGGGACCAGAAAAGGCAGGAGGGATCAAATATTAAAGAATGAACCAAAAGAAAAGCAGACTCCAAAAGAGAAAAGAACAATGCAGTTTTTATTCTTCTGCCAGATCATATTAGCAATCAAATCTAACAAGTGAGACTAAATCGACACAAATTTGTCAAAAAGTTTTGGTTCCATTTTTTTCGTTATTCGGTAGTAAAAAGTTAGCGTTCTAAGTATGCGTCTCAGGTTCGAATCTCATCGTGGTCAATTAATTAAGGTGCTGACCTTTTGATATTATCGGCTAAGGTGCTGACCTTTTCATAATATCGGCAAAAATTTCAGACCCTGCATACACGGGGTCAGGTCTCTCTGTCTCCCCGAACAAGACTCTACCCTTCGGCCTAGCCTCGTCCGGGACCCCGCATACAATCCCAGTTGGGAAGTGCCTGAAACCTGCAAGCCTTGTAAATGAAATTGGAGTAGATTAAACTGTTCAGATGCACGTATTTGTCATCGCCCTACAGGCAGATAAGAGCTCTTTAGCGTTGGTTGGCAATCGATTTAGAGATGGTAACTTGATTTTAAAAGAATCCCCATACAGCCTAACCACTCCTTGTCATGTATCGATAAGTCACTTATCGATAAGTCTTTTTTAAACACACACATAAATATAGTATAGTATGGCTGGCCACTCGTATTCGAGAATACCCATCTACTAGGGCGACTAACCAATCCCTATTGCAGACGCTTGCTCAGGTACATTTCAACACCCACAGAGCCCACCTGTGGTTTATACTGCAACTCTGCTGAGCAGACCTTAGTTACAGTTTCTGGGAGAAACAGCGTATTATCTAGCGTTACCAATTTGAACAAGGCCCAAGTCCTTGTGACTTCGTACTAGCCACGTCTACCCAATTTCACTCACAAGGCTTGGGTCAGCACCGGGTATGGTTTTTCAGGCACTTTCCTGTGTGCTTCCCGACAAATCGACGATGGTGAGATTCGAACCCGAGTCTCACTGTCAGAACGTTCAAGCCACTCGGCCACGTGTCCACACACACACACATATATATATATATATATATATATATATATATATATATATATATATATATATATATATATATATATATATATATATATATATATATATATATCATCGTCATCCACAGACAGACTGTTTCGCAGCTCATCAGTGTGGCTAGACATCCGGTTGCCTCTAGCTAGGATCGAAACCCGACTGAATTGGTGTCAGTCGGAGATTCTAACCACACGGTAGGGATGAAAGTGGATTTTTTTAGCCTATTTATTTGTATAAATACGCCCAGTGACCGACAGTGACTCAATTCGCATCTGCGAATATATATATATTCCCTGTTGAGAATTGAAACTCGCATATTACGATATCAGGCAAACGTCATACCAACTGTACCAACGGGCCTCGGTAACGAAGAGGTAAATAATTAGTTCTCGATATAGCGCCGCTCGATCACATATTCCGTGGTGGAACTCATCCGAGTTTCCCTCACCCATAGGACTGTGCCCCCACCAGCCACGACTACTATCCCTAAGCCGCTCAGTCCAGAGCATTAGAAGCCGGTTCAAGCAAGGATATACACATGATAAAAATTATTAAGAGAATTTGAGATAATCTTAAGTAATTCATTGAGTCTAGAAGATAACTTAACAGAATGCGGAAAGCACTGGACGGCCGTTTGAATTGAAACCCGTTTATATATCTAAATATTTGTGTCTATATAAATAACGTATAACAATAAAATATATTAAAATAATTGTTGCACTTACTCCATTTTATAGTGTGTGCCGTCAAAATATATATATATATATATATATATATATATATATATATATATATATATATATATATATAGGAAAAAAAATTCTCAGAGTTAGAAAACGACAATATTTATAAATGTAAAAAACAATAGGAAAACTGTAATAGTTGCCGACGCGTTTCGTCCAATGTGGACTTTCTCAACGCAAAAACGAAATGAATTTATTAAAACAAAGTAGCTAATAATAACAAACCAAAATTGACCTTGTAAACGGGAACTCTCCTCTGTGGTGAAATCGGTAAAATCACGTCAGGCTATATGACGGTTCCGTATAGGATACAGGTTCGATTCCTATCGAAGGGCGCATATTTTCTATGACAATTTCTCGGACATTCAGGCCAGTAAATGCTATTAATACTGTTTATTATAAACATATTTATTTAAATATTTGTATCTATATAAAAAAAAATGTTTCAACATAAAAATGACTTTATGTATAAGGAAGAGGAATAAATAATTCTAAAAATATTTTACTTATGGATTGCCACCAAAAAGGGTAGCGTACTCCGCGGAGTATTTTACTCTTTTCGGTGTGAAGCCATAAGCAAATTCTTTTTAGAATTATTTATTTCCCTTCCTTATAAAATGTTCTGTCATGTGGAGACTCGTCCTGTTAGGTTGATGTAGAGCACTTTGAAGACTGTGTCTTTGATAGCCTTAAAAGCAATCCCCTCCACTTGGTCCTTTTGCTCCGTTTACCATTGAGCACTTTTTCTCAAACTGGAAAACCATTTCCGGTGAAAATATATACATATATATTTTTAAGGGGAAGATTTTATTTCCATCTTGGCCGACTAGGCTACCCTCTCCCCTGCCCTGGGGAGTTTGGTCGGTGTTCTTACCGACTATGACTCTTGCCATCTTGAACTGGCCTGGGTGGAGAAAGGTACCTATTTTCGATCTCACATCGATCGTCTGAAGACTACGCTGCACTTGAAACTCACACTCGTGGCCGGTCACTGCTTTACCGGAATTTAGTTTATATATATATATATATATATATATATATATATATATATATATATATATATATATATATACGGTTGGGGAAACAAATATTCGTACACATACAAATTTTTAATTTATTGTATTTTCAAGTAATGTATAAACATGTTTTTCATATAATTAACTGTACAATTGCATAATAACTAAATATGCATAAAAACAAAAAAATTGATTTAATAGAAATAAATCCCACTTATCCATTTTAATGGGTGAAAAAAGTATTTGTACAATACAAAAAAGAATATATAATCTTCATTTAATACTTTGTAGAATAGCCATTATTCACTTCTACACCAACCAACCTCTTTTTATAGTTCTCAATTAATGATTTGCAATACCAAGTTGGTATTTTGTTCCATTCTTCTTCGCCTATGGTCTTTAGATCCGGGATGTTTGTTGGAGCTCTCGACTGGATTTGAATTTTCAAATAACGCCACAGATTCTCGATTGGGTTTAAATCTGGGGACTGACTTGGCCATTTCGGGATATTTACATAATTTTCAGCAAACCATTTCTTCTTAGATTTTGCAATGTGCTTAGGATCATTATCTTGTTGGAAGATCCAACCAGGAGGAAGTTCAAGATTTTCAACCGAATTCATTAAATTTGCTTCCAAAATATTTTGATATGCTGCGGCAATCATTCTACCACCTATTACTGATATAATGCCAGTACCTTTCGCAGAAAAACATCACTAAACCACGATGCTGGCACCACCAAATTTGGAACTGTAGAAACTATGATTCCCAAACCGCGAAGAGAGCGACGCGAAACCTCTGGCCATTTATGACCATTCGTAGATAATAACAAAAAGGAATCTTTGGAAAAGCCATTATCGCCTATGAATGGTCATGCTCCCGAAAAGCTAAACTTTCAGCATATACATATAGTTGTAGATGCTCTCAAGCCTAAATCTATTATCTATGCTTGTCTAACCAAATATTCACTGCCTTATGAAACTTGCGACTTGTTTTCCAAAAATAACTGTAACTAAAAAGATTTATCCTGTTCTTGGAAATGGTAAAAATTCGTCTTATTTCCCAGCCACTACCACCGTCCATAGATTAAATAACAGGAGAGACTGGACTCTCTAGCCTTGGACGTGAATTAGTTGAGGTGAAGCCAATGGAAAACCACTCCACATTTCTCAAGATATCACGGTAATTCACCGATCATAAAGAAATGGAAATAGTGGAGAGACATTATTGCCTACGTCATGAATGGACATGGCTCTTGAAGATGGAGGCCGTCAATATAAACGTCTTCTGGAAGATGCTGTCCGCTTTAAATCTATTATCTACGTTTGTCTAACCAAACATTTGCTGCCTTATTTAGCAACCTGTTTTCCAAAATAACCTGCAATTGGTAAGAAAACTATCCCGCAGAAATCCCTCTTTTCTCCCCATCACCGCCAGCTGTATGTTAAATAGCAGGGTAGAATAGTCTCTGTAGCTTTGAGTGACAACATATATTGAGAAAAAAGACGGACGCTGGAAACAAAAAACCGTGAAGGAAACGGAAAACCACTCCAGTATATTCCCCAAGAAGTTATGACAATTCACAGATAATAAAGAAACGGAAGTCGTGGAGAGCCAGAATCACATACATTTCTGAAAGAACAGGGTATTTAAAACAATAATATGGATTGCTTACTGTAACAAGTTCCTGGATTTCTCACTTTAAAAAAATACTTTGTATTTACCACATAAATTGGCAGATATTTTAACTCGATGAATGTATTGTGAATAAAATTCAGCATCTAATTCTAGTAACTCTGGAATAGAGAAAGATGCCTTCCAAAAGCTAAGCAAAGTGTTAAGAAACAAGAAAAAATGTTAAAATCGAAGAAAAGAGAGAACTATGAAATATCATTTATTATAGATATCGGTGAATGCTGGATAATCTCCTCCCAGATGTTAAAGGAGACGAAGGAACAGAAACGTAGCTCTACAGAAGGATACTGAGAATACCACGGACGGAAGATGCGAGTAACAAACGGGTTTTGGAAGCAAAAAGAACGCTTACACTTAGAGTCAGAAAAGGACAATTGAAATTACTTGGACATAATGCGGATGAGGATTTTGGGAATTTGATTCTCAGAGGACACGTTTAAAGCAGGAGGTGGAGTGGTGAGGAGACAGCGATTAAACAGTTTGTATAAATGGATGGTAGGGTTTAGAGCTACAATGGACAGAAATTCGCGGAAAGTTGAATGTAGAATAAAGAGAAAAAAAAACCTTTATTCTATAAACAACACGATCACTTGATAAGACACCAGAAGTGTTGAAACAAAATGGCTATTTTTGTAGTGATTTTATAACATTTTATGTTATAATTTTCGAATAAATAATTATATTTGCTCTACTCTGTATTGAGCACTCTTTTAAGAATAGTATTTGTTGGAAATTGGAATTTTTTCCGTATACACCAATCTTATACTTGCATATATATATATATATATATTTATTAAAGACATTTTTATGTTTAACGTTCTTTTTTATAGATACAAGTATTTAAGTAAATGCTCTGTTTATAATAAATAATATATGACGTCATTTGTTTACATTTGATACGCCAGAGCAGTTATGAATGTACGAGATTCATGGAAGATTGAATTTTATAAGCAGTAAATTCGACTTTGCCTACCGAGTGATCCATTGTGGCCGAGTCGGTTAAGGCACGTCAGCGTAAATGACGGTTCCGTATAGGATGCAGGTTCGAATCCTGTTAAAGGACGAATATTTTCTATGAAAATTTTTCGGACATTCAGGCCAGTAAATGTTATTTAATACTGTTTATTATAAACAGAGCATTTACTTCAATACTTGTATCTATAAAAAAGAGCGTTAAACATAAAAATGTCTTTAATAAATAAATTGTCGGACTTTGTCCATTTCTTAATATATATGTACACACACACAGACTGTGTAAATTGTCGCCATTATATTTTTTAATTTATATCTTTTATCTTATATAGGTTTCAATGATTTTTGTTCTTTTTATTTTGTTGATTGTCTGCACAGTACAGTTAGTTTAGTTGGGCACCTTCTGTAAGAAAAAAAAGGCACCATGACGCAATTCTCTCTGCCAGAAATTTTGGAAATGTCATGCTGTACTGCTTGGCATTTGCACCAGAAGTTCCAATACAAACATTTCATTGTGTTAGGGTGAGCGTGCAGAGGATTTAGAAAAAGGGATAAGTGCAATGGTTTTTACGAAGGTACGGCAGCTCGGAAAACTTACTATGATCTTTCTGATAAAAAAAGAATTCCTGAATTTGTTGGTGAGACCTAAACGGGGGCCTACATCAAATGCCTTGAAGAGGTAGTGCTGTCCTGGATCAAGAGGGTGGCTGCTGGAAGACCCTATTTCTGGCAACTGGGCGCTGCACCATGCCACACAAGCAGGAGAACGCAGTCATGGCTGTTAGACAATTTCTGCGACCACATCACTCTTTACATCTGGCCACCTAACTCTCCAGACTGCAACCCCCCCTTGATTATTATTTGTGGGGCGCAGTTGAGCGAGAGACCAACAAAACTCCTTGTAACATCAAAGATGAACTGAAGCCAACGATTATGACGGCATTCAGCAACTTAAACAAGGAGACCGTCCAGAAGAGATGCAGGAGATTCTGATAGATAAGGAAGAGACTGTGATAGATAGATAGATAGATAGATAGATAGATAGATAGATAGATAGATAGTCTTTTTTCTGATCGAACGCAGCCTTCATGCCTGAAGATGGTGATCGCGCGTGAAATAGACTTCGCCGCTTGGATATTGGCCTCAGTGTCCAATTTTATATTTACATTCTCTCTATCTCTGATATTGAGCACTTTTACCCGTGAATATAGCATCCCTTAAAACTATACTCGTATCATATATATATAGGTACCTCCAATAAAGACGATATTTAAAATACATTTTAAAATAATAAAAAAAATCTTTATTTTAATTTTAATTGCAAGCTAATAGATTAAATTTAATATTTCCAACAGGCAAAATACTTTACTGTATTTGAAACCGAATTTTAATTGATTGAAATTTTTTCTGATTATTAGTAAAATCGATAAAATAATAAAATGTCTTTAGTGAAAAGTCTTTTAAGGATCTCCTCAAAGCAACTGTGAGATTATTGCACTTGACGCGTAAGAGAAATTCTACAGCTATCTGGCGTTATCAAAATAGTATAAAAGAAAAGGGTAAAAAATCCTTTTGTACTTTTCATCTTTTCTTCGCAGGATGCTTTAGTGATATGACGTGTCTCGTTTCCCTTCCCATGAGTTCTTGTGGCGACCAGCGGACTTATATTTTCGTATAGGAAAAATGATTAATTTATGTCGGAAGTTTTTTAGATCAAGAATTATAATTATTAATGCCATTTTAATTCCGATAAGTAGAATTCTCTTGATTGTTAGACTCACAATAATTTCGCCGTTTTACTCTTCGGCCTTCTTTAGAAGTCTGCCGTATTTAGTAACCTTCGGATATTCGAACCGAACACTTTATTCAATATATAAGGTAGTTTATTCGCTTGCGGCTTTCCAAGCTTAGGGAAGACAACTCGTACCCGTTATATTCACACGCATTATTCCCCTTTGTGTCGCTTGTCCTGTCCTGTCCTGTCAATGAAATATGGCTTTTCGGTACTACTAGACCCAACATTCACACAACATTTCGGCCGTTGTACGCTTCGGTCTTCTTCATTGATTGCTATGATTTACTCACTCATTCATTCATTCATTTCCTACTGTTTATCAACCCTTTGCAGGTTACTTAAAGCCAGAAAATATTTTTTAGATTTCTTTTGGAGTTAATGATGGTTTACAAATATAAATATATATCTTCCTAATTAACCCATAGTAAAGGGAAGAAGTGGATTCATGCCTTTCTCAGTGGTATTTGTGCGTAAGTGAATATGACGAACCGAACAAGAATTGAAACTCGGCTCTCCAATTGACAATTCCGAGCCATTATCCATTACACCACTCGCACATCCACCTAGTTTTCCCAAGTGGTAGCCCATATTGGTACTGACCAGGATCAATGTTGCTTAACTTTGGTGATTATACGAGAACCGGGCTTTCAACGTGATATAGCTGTAATTTTCGGTTTTCTTCGGTATTCGGTAACCTTCTTGGAATTTTGAACCGAGCCCTTTTTTCGATTTATGTGGCTAAATTAATCTCATTCATTTTCCCATGTTTAAGGGAGATAACTCATATCAGTTAATATTTTTCAATCTCTTTGTCACTGTGTCGTTTGTTCGTCTCTTCCACTGAACTAATTAAAGTATCCTAATGTTGAGGTTGTCAAGTCGAATCCTTGACTTGAATTCAATTAGATAACCAAGTTCACTTTCCGACCATTGATCTTAGATTCGAATTTCACTATGGTCGATCAGAAAGGCGGTCTTGGTACTATGGGCCTGAGTAAGTAATACCAGCTAGCGGTGGCTTTGGAAAGTGCCTGAAAACCATACTACTGGTCGACCCAAGCCTTAAGGTGAATTTACGTAGGCAGAATTGTTCGTCAATTGTTATGCTAGCATGAAATAACAAGTCATCGTGGCCGAGGGTGTGAGCGTATTTGCTTTATTCAAACAGTTGATTACGTCAGATGATGCGCTTCTTTCCAGAAACTGTAACTAAAGCCCGCTCAGCACACTTGCAGCATAAGCCGTAGGTAGGGTGACTGCGTGCTGAGGAAACATCTATGTGCCTGAGCAGGCACCTGCAACAAGGATTGGCTAGCTGTCCTAGCAGGCAAATCAGGGTCGATTCAAGAGTGGTCGGCTTATTGTAGCTCTGGACTGCGTCCTATAAATGCAGGTCATTTTTATGTATGTGGCAGTGAATCTGAACAATTTGGTTCTATACTGAGAATACCGTGGATTGTTCATGTGAGCAAAGAGGAAGCTTTAATGAAGCGAAAAGAAGACATAATTAAAACCAGAAAGAGCTTAAATATCTGGAACACGTAATGAGGACAGATGGTTTGGAGAATTTGTCACTCAGAGGGAAACGGGGATATCTAACGAGCTTGCGTGAATGGATGGTAGAATATTAAGAATAATAATGAGAGGAACATTTCTTAGAGCTGCAAGAATATAGGATGTTGTGATAACAGAGATCTTGAATACGGAGATAGGGCTTTTATAGGTATAGACAATGTGGACATAGAAATCAACAGTGCATGGTGACTGTCAGGTTCACCAGTTAAGCAGTCATCATAAGACAGATAGATACTCCTCTTTTATGCGCTTTATTTTTGTACCTTATGGAATATGGCATCTCTTCATTGTCTCTCCTAAGCACAAGTACGGTGAGTTAGAGTTTGAATTGATGTTGGATCGTCAAGCCTTCGCCTTCATTCCCAACAACTTGGAGATAGATGGGTCGAGGTACCTTATAATTATAACGGAGTTGAAACCGACGTGCTGAAAGTTGGGCAAGACTTGTCATTTTGCCTCTTCCTGTCCAGAGAAGAAGACCACTGTTCCACTCTTTTCCGACCAAAACACCTCTAGTGCTAAAGACTCTTTAAGTGCGACCAAAGTTCTAAGCTGCGGAATCTCAGTCCCTTAAAGCGCCTAAACGTATCGGTACTAACAGTTTGAGTCGAAAGGGCGAGGTCAGTGGAATTTACGCCCAGAAAATCCGGGAAGATAGACGACGTTACGAACCGTCCCGTGAGAAAATCGAGAAGCTGGACGAAGACATCTGGCGCGTATCCCCGGCCCCGGGAAAATACCAAGGAGTATAGCAAGATAATTCAAGAAGTGAAGATACTAATTGCCATATACAGGTGTTGTGATAAAGCTGTGGAGGTCTCTCGCAATTTTCCGGGGGCAAAGGGGGTCCTTATTGTCATTAGAAAAGGTATGGGATCATAGCAGATATGACCAATGGACGAGGAAGGGAACAAGAACATCGCGCTCTCACTGGTATTCCTGAAAAGTGAAAAAAAAAATGAACAAAATTAAAGCAGTTTTGCTGTGGGAGGATCCCTACCTTCGTTCACCCATCTCTCTATAGATCCTTCAAATACACCTTTCCCTGGCATATCGATGGCATATCTCAGAACGGTCCTGTTAGAACTGAGATGAGCATTGGGTCGATGAGACAGACCGTTGATGTCCTCACCCACGACTATAGGGAGGAAGCTGAATCCTAAAGTTGGCTGGCTACTTTGAATGTCCGAAGCCTAAGGTCGGAATCTCCCAGGGCGAGATACGTTTGCGATCTTCAGCGCCTCGGGGTGCATGTTTATTGTTTGCAGAAGACCCATCTGATTGCTGGCGACTGTGTGGGTATAGTCTCGAAGAGGTTTCACCTCTGGTTACCTTATCTTGATAGTCGCTCAGAGAAGTTTCTTGACGATTCAACATCAATTCAATTGCCCTTGACAGCGTTGTGGGATCTTCTGTTTCTTATGTCCTTTTCTTTGCCTTCGATCTATTCATAAGGGATGTCCCCTTTCGCCTATGTTTAACGTCCTTGCGTTGCAACCACTCCTGATTTAAAGGCGAATCAGATTCTTCGCGTAATCTCATTGCCTGGTGCTACCACCTCGGTCAGGTATTCCGCCTATGCTGACGATGTGTCTGCGTTCGTAAACAACGTTGAAATAGATTCAGGTATGAGACGGTGGCGTAGGTCAAAATCAACCGCGATAACTCGACAATTGGGCGAGTGGGAATTCAGTTGGATGGATAGGCCGGTCAAGATGCTTTGTATTTGGTTTGGTCCTGGACTATAGCTGGAGATGAATTGGTCGGATGTTCGAGAGAAGTTCGAGGCTATAGCTTGTCTATGGCCTAAGAGAAATCTTCCATAAAGACGGAACGGAAATTTGTGCTACGCACATCTACCCGATTCTCTTTTACCCTCTCTCCGTTCTTCCACTTCCGTCTCACAAACTAATGGATTTAACTTGACACTTTTTCTGCTCCCTCTGGAAGGCAAGTCTTCTATAGCGTGTCGCGAAGTCTGTTGCCTATATTCTTCTGGACGTGGTCTGGGAATACCGGGCCTAGACATTAGCCAACATACACTCCGCTTGAACTTCCAAAAACGAATGTGTTCGCAAGTGGACGGTAATGGTAAATTCTGAAATGAAGACACCAATCTTTCCTGTCACTGAAAAATAGGCATACGAACGAAGAAGTGGAGCACCGATTGCCCCGAGCCTAATGCATGGGAATGTCGAACACCTCTTACAGGTAAAGGATCACCTCGCATTGTCTCAGAAGGAGCTATATTAAATGTTAATGGGGAGAGTAAGGTACGGCTTGAGATGATCATATTGACAAGTTCGGCCTTACGAAACAGGAATATAGCTCCATTTGACCTTTGGCACCCGTATTGAAATGTCTCAACCTTACGAAACAGGAATTAACTCCATTTGACCTTTGGCATCCGTATTGAAATGTCTCGACCTTACGAAACAGGAATTAACTCCATTTGACCTTTGGCATCCGTATTGAAATGTCTCGACCTTACGAAACAGGAATTTAACTACATTTGACCTTTGACACCCGTATTGAAATGTCTCCACAACGACGAGGCATAGATCACCTAGCTGGTGCTGCAAGGGACCCTCTGAGTCGGCAAGAAGCTTTTCGCAGCGAGGCTGGGCATTTCGCCCCAGCGCGTCCGCTGTGGTGATTTGGGGTCCATTGGACATGCCTTCTTTCACTTCGGTGTCGTGCGCCTGTTGTGTGAGCCGATTGAAGACTACATGGCTCGCGTCTTAGATGGAATGTTTATTTTTGTTTTTTTGTTTGTTTTTTTGTTTTTTTTGTCCTGGACGTCAGTCCTGGTAACGACACTGAAGATGGAGCAGCTACGATGTCTTGCGTTTGCTGTTAATTAGGCGAGTCGTGGTGTGGACGACGAGGCAAAGGATTTTCATGGCGGCGAGAAATTCGCTTCTCTAACGATCTCTTTCTTTAAACATCAGCTTAAAATTAAGGTCAGCGCGGAAAGGGCGCGACTCTCTTCATCGAAATACGGCGAAAAGTGGGTAATTCTCGCGGTTTGTGCGAGTGTCAACCTAGAGTGGTTTTTGGATGAAACATGGGAAACAGGATTTCGTGTCCCTCATCTAAATTATCAGCCATCCCTGTTTAAGTTAAAATTGATTGGGACAGTTTGTCTTTTGAGACTTTCGGTTTAACTTATCTAAGCTTTGCAAGTGCACAAGTCCTGTTTATTTTTGTCCTTTTTATATCTATTCGCCAACCTCATCCCCTCTTAGTTGACAGATTTCTCAGTTCATGGTGGGTGCAAGACCAATTCGAAATTATTATTCTCTCTTCGTTTTGATTCTTGCATTATTTCCGACAATTTAACAGATTTTTTGCCACAATCTAGTACCGTCCCGAAAAAATAAACTAAATCCGCGTCCTGAGTAAGACGATAAACTACATCCGCGTCCTGGGTAAGACGATAAACTACATCTGCGTCCTGGGTAAGACGATAAACTACATCCGTGTCCTGGGTAAGACGATAAACTACATCCGACTCCTTGGTATGACGATAAACTATATTCGCGCCCTGGGTAAAACGATAAACTACATCCGACTCCTGGGTATGACAATAAACTATATTCGCGCCCTGGGTAAGAAGAAAAACTACATCCGCGTCCTTGATGAAACGATAAACTACATCCGAGTCAGCATTACCCTGACGATCCGTTTAGGTGAAACCTAGGTAGGTTTGCCTGGCTCCTTAAGTTTATCTTAGGTTTGCTTTACTTCGTGTATTGAGCACTTTACGTAGTTGCTTTTACTCATTTTGGAGGTTTTAGTCTTTGGACTCTGAGCTTGAACTCTGGACGATTGTTTCGCCTCAATTTCATGTTCTTAGTTTTTTTTCTTCCTCATTTTTCCTTGGGTACTGGTTTGTTCTACTACAAGCCGAAATACCCAAGGTTTTTCCAAGCGAGTACCACCATATATATATATATATATATATATATATATATATTGAAAAAGGTTTTTCTGGCCTGTTAGGGGCCAGAAAGAAAGACACGGGAAGAAAAAGGTAGGTTAAACAAGTTTATTGAAATAACAGATATATACAAAGTAAGAGTGTGATTAGTCAGCAGATAGAGGTGTCCGTCCGAACTATCAGGTTACACTGCGTCTCGACTGCCAATATTTAACAGTCCTCTCACGAGGAATGTATATGGCACAAGGCCGAGTTTAACGTGGGTTTCTCAGAACCTGCATAAGCTGGTTCGAGATCTGTCTACCTCCCCGGACGAAACTTTGCCCTTCGGCAAAGCCTCGACCGGGTTCCTCTCTGTCAAAGCAGAGAGTTCGACAGAAGTCGCACACAGTCAGAGACTGTGTCTCGACTATCTCCCTTAGGAAGTCTCGCAGGTTAGTATTTATGAAAAGGAAGAAGAGTTCATTCCCATGTAGGTAGGTACCATACAAAAATATTACCAGCAATAAAAATCTTGTCGGTATTAAATAACCCATCTAGGTTGATATACCGTAAAACAAGCCAAACCAAACAATCTAGTTTTGTGGGTGAGTCAAATACTAATAGTGCTTTGTTTAGTTTGTTGTATATATATGTTTTTAATCAAACTTACCCAACCAAAGCAGTAAGGCTACAAAGGTACAAGGGGTTATTGGGTGTGAAAGAATCAGAAAACTCTATGAAGGAGTAAGAACAATAGAAGACTTATCAAGAAGACAGTAGATAACGATTGATATTGCATTGAAATCACTGAAGATCAATGTTGGGTGGAAAGCAAGAAGCCTAAAGAGTGCTTCACGCGTGAGAAGTGCGAGAGAAGAAACTGTTAGCATAGAACTTACGGTTACATCTAGTCATTTCGACTCTGAAATGATGAGACCTTGCCGCCAATCTAGTACTGCGCTTACATTCATAAAGTCTAGGTAGCATAGAAGAAAGTTTATCAGAACAATTGCCATGAAAATATTTATAGAAAAGACAGAGGAATGCAACTTTACGACGGTGGGGAAGCCTGAAGCCGAGACGCCAGGTTAGGACCAATAATATTGCTGATTGTCCTTGGGATTTTGAAATGAATCTCCAGATTTCTTTCATTGTATAAAAGTCATTGGGGATTAGTATTTTGGACTCTCCCTCAACCTCCCCCCCCCCCGCCAAAAAAAATTGTACATATAAATTTTAAAGTTAGGAATTTCATTTCTGTTAAGAGTAAATGTGAAAAGTATTTGTGTGACACTTATTAGGTTAAGATAAGAACACCAGCCTTTCCCATCATCCATTTGACCTTGTACCTCACTTGTACATCATGTATAATAAATATTCATTCTTTTCGGATTGGAACCAGCATATATTCAATAATAATAATAAGAAGAAGAAGAAAAAGAAGAAGAAGAAGAAGAAGAAGGAGGAGGAGGAGGAGGAGAAAAAAAAGACGAATAATAATAATAAGAAGAAAAAGAATATATTATAATAAGAAGAAGTAGAAGAAGACGGAGGAGGAGGAGAAGGAGGAGGAGGAGAATAATAATAATAATAATAATAAGAAGAAGAAGAAGAAGAAGAAGAAGGAGGAGGAGGAGGAGAATAATAAAAAGACGAATTATAATAATAATAATAAGAAGAAGAAGAAGAAGAAGAAGAATATATAATAATACGAAGAAGAAGGAGGGGGAGGAGGAGGAGAATAATAATAATAAGAAGAAGAATATATAATAATAAGAAGAAGAAGTAGAAGAAGGAGGAGGAGGAGGAGGAGGAGGAAGAGGAGAATAATAATAATAAGAAGAAGAAGAAGAAGAAGAAGAAGGAGGAGGAGAAGAAGAAGAAGAAGAAGGAGGAGGAGGAGGATAAGGAGGAGGAGGAGAAGAAGAAGAAGAAGAAGAAGGAGGAGGAGGAGGAGAATAAGAAGAAGACGAATAATAATAAGAAGAAGAAGAAGAAGAAGGAGGAGGGGGAGGAGGGGGAGGAGGAGGACAATAATAATAATAAGAAGAAGAATATATAATAATAATAAGAAGAAGTAGAAGAAGGAGGGGAGGAGGAGGAGAATAATAATAAGAAGAAGAAGAATATATAATAATAAGAAGAAGAAGTAGAAGAAGGAGGGGGAGGAGGAGGTGGAGGAAGAGGAGAATAATAATAATAATAATAATAATAATAATAAGAAGAAGAAGAAGAAGAAGAAGAAGAAGAAGAAGAATACTACATGAAGTTTCCTAAAAACTTTATCACCTTTTGCCTAATCTGCCTCGCTGGTAATCTTAGGGCTGGCAGATTTAACATTTTAGGTAAGCCCCCTCTCTAAACAGAAATTGGGTTCCATGCACTAATGGGTATAAATAGCTTCATCAGCCTAGCTTAGTAGGAGTGAATTAAAACAAAGAATATATGAGAATTTCTTATCTCAATAAGTCTGCGAATGTCTTTTTGGGCGGAGGTCTTCGCCAAATCTTTCCCTTAGTTATTCATGGGGAGGACTGGGCCTCTGTCCTACATTATAACCCACAACTTCTACTTCTACTTCATAAGCCTTTTGCATTGGTTTAGTCATTTTGTGGTTAACAACGTGGCACTACTTAAATACAATGGTCCACTCATAAAAAAAAAATTATGAGGGGTGGGGGATAATGTTTATAGATTATCATTCATTAGAACTACATTTATGTGGCTTCTGTTATTTTGTACACTGTGATTGTGTAGCGCCAGTTCTCAAGGTTCGAAGACGGATGATCCTCCTACATGCTTCATTCTTTCGAAGTCGTTTTTAATCATTGATCTGAGAAAACGGTTGAAAGATTTCTGAAAGATTCCAGAAACATTTCTGAAAGATTCCTGAAAGATTCCAGAAACATTTCTGAAACATTTCTGAAAGATTCCAGAAACATTTCTGAAAGATTTCTGAAAGATTCCTGAAGCATTTCTGAAACATTTCTGAAAGATTCCTGAAACATTTCTGAAAGATTCCTGAAACATTTCTGAAACATTTCTGAAAGATTCCTGAAACATTTCTAAAAGATTCCTGAAACATTTCTGAAAGATTTCTGAAACATTTCTGAAACATTTCTGGAAGATTCCTGAAACATTTCGGAAAGATTTCTGAAACATTTCTGAAACATTTCTGAAAGATTCCTGAAATATTTCTGAAACATTTCTGAACGCGTTCCGCATCATGCATGAAACATATGAAAATCTCGCTATTTAAGAACATAACTCAAGTTTTTATGTTAATGTTTTCGTTTTGTAGTAACTTGTTGTATTGTGCGAAACTATCCCGAGCGCAGTCTTAAAAAATCGGCAGTTGTGGGACAAGTCGTAACAGTTTATAAGCACGCCTTCTATCGCTGTTCGTTTAAAAAATATACAGAAAATGAAAATCGATATTTTCCAAGATGATTGTTTTTTATTGATTTGTTTTTTTTACGTCTTATCAACCCTTTGCTGATAAGCTAAAGAAGCATTTTTTGTAATCATTTCACCCCAAGCAAGGCAATAACGTGTCTAAGACACAAGAATGAAAGACTACGTGTGAAAGAATATGAGAAAAAAAAATTTTAATGGGTGTGAACAATAAAAGAACCGGAAATAACCCATTAACTGCTATTTTTTTTAATGCGCATTTTTTACCCAGACAGTTGTCTTAGGAGTTTATTTATTTCTTATGTTTAATTTCAGTAGTTATCATTGTCATTTTTATAGAAACTAGAACATCAAATGTATATGTGTATAAAACATCAAAAAATAATATTGATTAGAAATAAAAAAAATGCTTTTCAAAATAGTCATTATTTTCTACTCGTGAAATGTAAAATTACGACAGAAAGTGTTTTCTTACGGTTAATAGTAAAAACTTTAAAGGCTAAGTGTTGTAAAATATACCTCTGCAAATGCAATGTATGTAAGCAATGCAATGTAAATATAAGGAATAACACGTAGTGAGTTTAATTTTAACAGATCCCCAAAGGGGACTCATGTCAGGTAATGGGTTAAGAAGACAGAAGATAACGACTGATATTGCATTTAAATTTCTGAAGATCAAAATTCACTTGAAAGCAAAAGGCAAGAAATGAGTTTCCCAAGCGCGAAGTGCAAGAGAAGAAACTGTTAGCATAGAACTTACGGTTACATCAAGTCATTTTAACTGTAAGATGATGAAACCTTTCTACTAATCTAGTACTGTGCTTAAATCCATAAAGTCCAGGTACCATGAGAATATTCATAGAAAAGGTACAGGGAAGCTACGTTACGGCGGTAGGGAAGGAACTGAAGCCGAGATGCCAGATCAGGAACAATAATATTGCAGATTCTTATTTGTATTTTGTCAAAAATCTCTAAATACATAGCAGAAGCACCAGACCAAATGTGGCAGAAATATTCAAAATGGTCCCCCATCTAATCATTGACTAAGCTCGACAACGCTTAACTTTGTTAATCGAATGAGAATCGGTGCTTTCAGTGTGACCTGACCATAAATGAACAGTGCTGAGAGTTTAAAAAGATTTTGCGTTGCAAAATTAATTTAGCACGAATAACACGTCTCTCTTTGTCTTGAGTTGTGTAAACCTTTGCGTGATAATTTTATGAAAAGTTAAAGTCCAAAATGTCGGGGAGGGAATGGCGGATAAAAGTTAATGATGATCTCGGAAAAAGTGCCGGTTCCGGGTAGTGCAAGGTAACCTTAATTGTCTACCTTAAGAAGAGTTTGCTTGTTTGTCGATCTTGTGTGCTATGGAGGCCTGTCAAACTGTCGCGTTCTATCGGAAACAATGATGCTCCTCCTGCCACTTCTTCAACATCCTCATCGGAACCTTAGCCACCACCATCATCCCCCAGACAACCCCACCCATTCCCCTTTCAACGTCGATGTATTGCATCGCTGGTTGGCATAGCAACAGGGATTTAGTTTACGGATAACCCAATTTTGTCGGGGCTTTAATAAAAGCTACACACAAAACAAAAAAAAAAACGACAAATCTAACCACTCTCTCTCTTCTTTTCTTTTTTTCCATTATATATATATATATATATATATATATATATATATATATATATATATATCCTATCCTTCTTTCTTTTTTTTCTTGTTCTTTATCTGTCCCTGATTTCCTCTCGCTTCACCGTCTTCTCCCACTCTTTTCTTTTTGTATTATTATTATTACTTTTAACTAACCAGCAAGGTTACCATGATTTCCTCAACGATATATATATATATATATATATATATATATATATATATATATATATATATATAAATAGGTACTAAGGTAGGTAAATCAAAACATTAGCAACCGTATATGCAAGCTAGCGTGCATACACAGGTAAGCAAATAAATATTTACTAAATTTACTTTAAAGTGTAAACATAACAGTGCGCGATGTGGTATATTAATAAGTATATTATATACCTACGTTTGGTGTGCGACTTAAGTTTCGTTGTTTTACCAACTCATCAGACACGAGATATAAGTTATGATTTTAAAATATAATTAAATTATTTTTTTTAAATGAAAAATCTTTCTTGGAGCCTTTAATTTAGTTTTAAATCCAAGCTAACAGCTTCAATTTATGATTTTCAATAAGAAAATGCATTGCTGTATTTCAATCTGAATTTAAATTGATTGGAATGAGTTATTTTAATTAAAAAAATCTTTCAAAAATAAATTATATTTTTCTGAAACTTTATTTAAGGTTGATTAGTTGATTTAAAGTTTAATTCATCCGATTAGAAACAAATATGACTAATTTTTATTTTAGTTTAAAATCTCGTAGAAGAGCATTTTTAACATGGAGGTGAGTGTTTTTATGAAGTGTTGGCAACTCTCACGATAGACTTATGTTTAAAAATGTTTTACGGAGGACATAACTGTAACAATTACTTGAGGAAGGTAACACAAACGCTTTTGTTGGATATTTTTTAACTACACAGTAATCTAAACATTTTAAGAAAATATTCTAAGCAATCTAATATTTTTTTTTGTATCTTAAGTACTTTGACTTTATAGTCTAACTTACATTGACGCTTGTTGAGAAAATGTCAGATAATTGCCAATAAATTTTAAATTTACTATAGTTACCGCTCTTATTTTATAATAATATCACGTTTGTACATCCGTATTTGCAAAAACTGACACGTTATTACACACATAGTATAAATACAAATTTCTTTTTTAAAAATTGGATGGTCGTTGAATTGTAGTGACCTTTTCCATTCATAATTAGTAAATACAGTTTTAATTTAATGCCAATATCACTTGACTGCTACAAAATAATACAGAATTGCAAAAGATTTAAAACTTTATAAATTATTCCAATTAAAATTTTAAAGAAAATGTAAAAAAATCTTGTAAAAATTATTTATTCATTGAAAAAAACATTTTTCTTAAGGCAAGACTGTCCGTAATATGTTTTATACATGAAATCAATTAAAAGATTTTCTGATTAAATAATGTAACCAAAATTTCGAAGGTTCGAAAAGAGATCAAAAAATATAATTTAATAATCCAAAAATACTTTTGTCTTTCCTTAATAACAAAAATTTTGACGATAAACTTTCAACGTCAAGTGAGGCTATGGTTTCATTATTAAGTTTATGAGTTTTTCGAATTTGTGGTATTTCGTGTGTTGATTTAAAGCTGTACTTATTGAGCATATATGGTGTAATTAGTTGATTAATATGCACTTTTCTCAGGCCTTAATTGTGGTGCTTTCATGAATTTATTGTGATATGCGTGGATGGTGGTAACGTCTCTTCATACTGAGAGTACCAGGTTGGCGGTTTTCTGGTTGCTGTTCCTGACATACGAACTTGACAATAAAATCTCCTTTCTTCATGGACTGATTTACACTAATAATAATACATTTGCTACCTCCCCATGTAATAAACTAACTAGCATAAACACGTGCACTCTCAACTATAAAAGTGAATGTCATAACTATTATAACTATTACGTGATTGAAATATAGAATGCAAAGTTCATCCCCAACAGAAGTAGATCGACGGTGAATGGCGCCAGGCAGAAAAAACAAATCTTTAGGGTAAGTTACTGAAAAATCTATCTATCTATCTACCACAGTCTGTTCATTTTCTATCTATCTATCTATCTATCTATCTATCTATCTATCTATCTATCTATCTATCTATCACAGTCTGTTCATTATCTATCTATCTATCTATCTATCTATCTATCTATCTATCTATCAATCAATCTATCTATCTATCTATCTATCTATCACAGTCTGTTCATTATCTATCTATCTATCTATCTATCTATCTGTCTGTCTATCTATCTACCACAGTCTGTTTATTATCTATCTATCTATTTATCTATCGAAGTCTGTTCATTATCTATCTATCTATCTATCTATCTATCTATCTATCTATCTATCTATCTCAGTGCAATATTTACATTATTCTATCCCAATCTGTATGTATGTATGTATGTATGTACGCATCTAAGTCTCTTCATATCGCAGTTTGCTCATATTCAATCTATCTATCTATCTATCTATCTATCTATCTATCTATCTATCTATCTACCAGTTTGTTCATTATCTATCTATTTCAGTACAAGATTTACATTATTCTATCGCAGTCTGTTTATATGTATGTATGCATGTCTGTATGTATGTATGTTTATATCTATCTATCTACGCATTTAAGTCTCTTCATATCGCAGTCTGCTTATATTCAATCTATCTATTCTATATATATATATATATATATATATATATATATATATATATATATATATATATATATATATATATATATTGATAGACACTAATAATATATTTGCTACCTCTCTATATAATAAACTAACTAGAGTAAACACGTGCACTCTTAGCTATAAAAGTGAATGCTCTATTATAAAATATCTATTATACGAAACTTCATAAACCGTTAAAAAACCTTCAACAAGAAAGATTTCCTATGCTGAATTAAAAAATATTAGGCAAACCCTCATTAATAATGAATTTCCTAATGACATCGTTGATGAACAAATTAGACGATCTACTGGGAATTTTAACATAAAGGTGAGCATAGTGCGTCCTCAAATAAATCTAAACATATCAAACACCTATACTGTAATCAAATGCATTCTAACTATAAACAGAGGGAAACAATTCTAAAAAGACTCATAAACACTAATATATTTTCCACAGATCCAAGTAAGAAAAATAAAATGAATAAAATACTATACTAAATTTGATACGACCAACTTAGTCGTCCGAAACAACTCTTCTCCGTCAAATCGTATATCAATTTAAATGTCTTTTGGGAGATTGCATCTCTGATAAAAAATGTTAATACGTATATTGGTTTTACAACAACGACGATGACGAGATTTCACTTGAACGATTATAGTTCAGTTTCAGAACATTTTGAGAGACACTCATGTCCATATTCACAGCTTAGACAGATATTAGTTAAAAATGCATCATCATGATAATAATTAGCAAAACCTTAAAATTCTGGAAGCCCTTTATATAACAGAATTGCGGTCAAAAATAAACTTAACTACGAGTAGAGCAATAAATTTCTGAAATGTTTGTAGCAGCAAAATGTTGTAGAAAAAATACTAAATTAAAATACTGCAATTAAAAAATCTTTAAAAAAAAAATCACGTAAGTTATTGCATAGCGGTGAAAAAATATTTTGAATTTACAGTGTTACGCATAACACATCCATATATATATGCAACCCCTGAAGATGGTCAAAGATGAGATTGAAACAACTTGGAGAAATAAAAATTATTTAAAAGAAAATTTTGGAATTTTATTTGATCAGTATTCTACAGCCACCGAGAAATTAATTCGTGGGCTTGAAAAGAAATAAACAGACATAATAATACTACTAAATTATTTAAACCAAACATGCTTGAATGAAAATATGCTGCCTATATATATACACATAAGCACGCACACACACACACACACACACACACACACAGTTGGATAAGACTGACAAGGTACTCTTGTTTAATGTTTTATTATATTTTCTTGTACAAATGTTTTCTTTTATGGACTTAATGAGTGTAGAAATTGTCTAAATGTTTGGTGATCCCGGGCGCTTTCTGCTAATTTATTCACCATTTCCAAGAATTTTAGTTAGACTGTTATAATAAATGGTTTGCAAGTACAATTTACATTGAACGTCTGCAATCTATTATGTCTTCAATCATGAAAATCAACACCAATAAAGGCTTTTCCAATTTAGTATAAACTAGCAATAGAGCCCGGCGTTGCCCGGGGATGTAACAGTAAGAGATAGATCAAGTATCGACCATTATAAAGACTGAAAAATAAAATTGACAAAGATTATTGTTTAAGGTTGACCGACACGCATGTCTTAATTTTTTTTTTTTTTTTTTTTTACGAATTGGTCAAACCCAAACTCATCCAAAACATTGTTTTCAATCGTTATGAGTCTACCGATTGAATAGAATTTTATTATAAACAATTGTCTTGTGAATGGAATTTTTAAAGCATCCTGAATGTAAAAATAAAGAAAAAAAGTGTGCAAGACAATAAGAAACACTACCTGCCAAAAAAAAGTGAAGTTTTGTTGAAATCGGTTGAAAAATGTAGGAAATCCGATCCCATATATAAACGAACAAACACACACACACACACACAAACAACCTGGGTTTTATAATAAGTATAACTCGGTATGAGTTGTCCCCCTTTCATTCTCGCGATGCCTGTTAATCGTGTTTTGAATTGATTTTGTGCAAAAACAATTGTGTTTTTTCCAATTTTGGCGCTGTCAGAACCACCGCAAGGTAATTTTACGTAGTCCTGTGAAGTTTTGTTGAAATCGGTTGAAAAATGTCGGAAATCCGATCCAATATATAAACGAACAAACACACACACACACACACACAAACAACCTGGGTTTTATAATAAGTATAACTCGGTATGAGTTGTCTCCCTTTCATTCTCGCGATGCCTGTTAATCGTGTTTTGAAATTGATTTTGTGCAAAAACAATTGTGTTTTTCCAATTTTTGGCGCTGTCAGAACCACCGCAAGGTAATTTTACGTAGTCCTGTGAAGTTTTGTTGAAATCGGTTGAAAAATGTAGGAAATCCGATCCAATATATAAACGTACAGACACACACAACATGGCTTTTATAATAAGTATGATTCAAGAATCAGTTTATCTATATATAAAATTCCGTGTCTTCTGCTATTCCGTCCGTCCGCCGCACCCTACAAAATAAGAATACATTGAACGATCGAAACCATATTTTGGGAAGAATGGCAAATAGGTGAAAGTCTTATAATTTAACACACAAAATATTCCCAGTATCTGTCTATATTTCTGAGATGAGGTATTATGTACATTATTTACAATATTCGGACTATTGGCCTCATCTTTGTCGCCATATTTATTACAACGTTTCGGCCCTTCAGTATCTGTCTATATTTCTGAGATGAGGTATTATGTACATTATTTACATCATTCAGACTATTGTCCTCATCTTTGTCGCCATATTTATTACAAAGTTTCGGCCCTTCAGTACCTGTCTATATTTCTGAGATGAGGCATTATGTACACTATTTACATTATTCGGACTATTGTCCTCATCTTTGTCGCCATGTTTATCCTCAAGAACTCATGGCACAGTGGATAAAGGTGTTAGTTAGATCCAGTGACAGGACCCAAAGAGTGTGAGTTCAATACCTGGTTAAAGCAGTGGAGAATTTTCAGAGGGAAATTAACAGGAGATAACTGACATCCATTAGATATGGCAAGTGGAACTAGAACAGTCTACCCCAGTGAGCGAAATAAAGGGTTCAGTTCGTCATTCCAACCACCTGAAGAAGGTCGGAGTGTACAACGGCCGAAACGTTGTGATAAACATGGCGACAAAGATGAGGACAATAGTCCGAATAATGTAAATAGTGTAAATACTCCTAATTATTTTAAAAACAATTTAATGATTAAAATAACAAATAAAAATGCAAAATTGTGTTTTGTATATCTTTTCTCTAAAAAGTTTTTCCAGGAAACATCGGTTTCCTAAATCCGCTAGCTGTTATCACTCTTTCTAGTATTGATGACGGTTTCCTTCTTAATCTTTTGTTTATGGTATTGTGGAAGGTCAATATCTTGATTATGTTATTTTCTCTTGGGGTTACATGTGCTATTCATTTTAGTTATTGCAGCTGTTGAATATCTTCAAATAATGAGGTCTTGATAATTTGTGAAGTTCTTTATTTGGATTCTGTAGCGCCAGTCTGCGGAAGACGACGAAGTGTAATCCCCTAAGATCCAGAGGGTTAATTCGTTCGAAGCCATTTTTATTCATTGTTCTGAGAAAATGGTTGCATATAGCTGATAGCGTAGGAATTTCTGTCGGATTTGGACGCCATGCATGACATACGTCGAGATCTGACGAGGCCATTTAAGAACATCGCACGAGTTCTTAGGTTTAAATTTTCGGATTGCATCATCTTATGCTCTTCGGCAAAAGTAGTTCCAGCACTATCTTACATTTCAATTTCTTTATGGCCTTACTTTTTTATTTATTTATTTATTTTTCAGTCAATTCACTCAGAGCAAGACGATAATGCCACTAATACGAAAGTGTGCCACTGGGAGTGAAAGAAAACGAAAAAAAACTTTTGAAGGAACCGGAAATCCAATCGTAAACAGGAAATAAATGATAAATCTCTACTCTTGTTGCAAAAAAAAAAATGAGGTGTGTGAACCGGACGATAGGCGAACGTTTCTTTTAATACTGAGGAAAAAATATAAATAGTAAACAAAATTTCAGAGTTTAGACGGAGACGCTATAAGTATAGAGTTGAAGTAGACTTTAGAATGAACCGAAAACCCAATCCTAAACACGAAACAGGAGATAAACCACTACTTCTGTTCAAAAGCCCGGGGAGGAGTGTGAACTGGACGATACTAATTTTGCTATAACTGATCGATACATCGGAGTATTTGAAGTGTTTAGCATTTATTCATTCCACGTTCTAAATTCTGTTATGATGGATGCAGGGTAGGTGCCATGACTGCTTTCATTCTAATTCCATATCATAGATTATGTTTTGGAAACTAGTACATTTGGAATGCTTGAAAAATAACTACGTGCTTGTATATACGTAGAACATAGTCTAGAAAGAGATTAACTAGATTGTTGTGAACCCTTTTTTTTCTTTACTTTTTTTTTTTTGCTGTTGATCATCCAATACAAAGTCCAAGAGCCACACAAGGCAGAGATTACTGAAAGAGTGGATAACGGTTGAAGGTTATAAATCTTAAGCTCTTCAAGATTGTAGTAATCCAGGAAACATTCTTTCGGGAGTCAGCTATACCAGATAATGGTTCTTGGGAAGAAGCTGTTCAAAGGAAACATCTTCATTACTAATGGAATAGGAAGGGAATGAGAATGATTCAATTCTTTGTACGTGGCATAACGGGTCTTAGCCGCGGACGTTACAATTGGAGGAGCAAAGGTACTTAGACCGGCAGCACATTTACCATGGATATATATATATATATATATATATATATATATATATATATATATATATATATATATATATACATGTGTGTGTGTGTGTGTGTGTGTGTATTAAATAGAAGAGAGAAACTGAAAACGTTTTTCATTGTAATGTGGATTTTTTTTATATATATATTATGCTTTATTTTACACAATTTTGCAACACGTGTTTAGGGTCTCGTGACCTTCTTCAGGCAAAGAGTGGATATTTCCACATATTATTACGTGCTAATACCTTTGGGAAAGGTATGAATCCTCTTCTTCTCCCTCCATCTATGGATAAATAGCAGGACAGACAGGATTCTATAGCTTTGGATGGCAACTAGTCTACGGCAGAAAGAAATGGCAACCTACTGCGGGAAAAATCTGCCTCGTCAGTCATGTATCGAATAATGCAAGATCGCCTACGCGTATATCACGCATGGCACATAACTGACTGAAGGCTGCTGCAAGGAGATGATTGATTAGGCCCTGCCCAGATATAGCAACAATATTCGCTTTTTGGTCTGATCTGGCTCTTGTAAAGATAGAGCAGGTTAGGAGGAGTCAGGTACTTTCTAGAGCTGATATTCTTTCCTACATCTTCAGCGATGGATCATATATATGAGGTCCGCTTGAGGTCTGGAGTGAACTTGAGTCCCAACAGACACTCGAAGCAAGGTAAACCATTTTGATTTCAACCGTTCATCGTATCAGGAAAAAAATGTCGCCGTCTGTTTGGTGATACCGAAAAGTTACGACCTTTTGACCTTTTGACGTATTGAAAGATACAATCTATTTTCCTTCGTTGAGCTGTTAAAACTAAGTCAGAGGCGAGATCAACTGCCAGGATTTGATCATCTAGATTTTTGGAGGTGCGCCTATAAATTCCTGCCGCGGTTCGAAATGATTCGGTGTTAGGGTTTTCGCCAGACATATACGTCATTGTAGACCGACATAGTTCCTCTATGAGATCAAGATGTTCAGCTGAGTCAAAGTTTGGGAGTTTGTTTTGAGTACATAATTATTATATCATGACTATTTGAACAAGTGACCTAATTTTTGGTATTTTACTCAGAAACTTACAAGCGTGTAGTAAAGAGAAAGAATTTGCATTTAAAGGGACTAGTCAACGTTTCGTGGCCATTGACGTACTTCATGGCCGAGAAGAGTAAATCAGGCCGGACCTAATGACAGGTTCTCCCACCCAGAGAATCAAGGACACATGGCACAGTGGGTAAAGGCGTTGGTTAGATCCAGTGACAGAACCCAAATAGTGTGAGTTCAATACCCGGTTAAGGCAGTGGAGAACTTGGAGAGGAGAATTAACAGGAGATAACTGACATCCATTAAAGCATGGCACGTGGAACTAGAACAGTTTGCGCCAGTGAGTGAAATAAAGGGTTCAGTTTGACATTCCCACCACCTGAATAAACGTTGTGATAAACATGGCAACAAAGATGAGGACAATAGTCTGAATAATGTAAACAGTGTACATAATACCTCATCTCAGAAGTATAGACAGAAACTAAGCTTTTATTTAAATTTGGATATCCACTAAAAATAACGTTTCCGTAATAATTAATATATATATTTATATATATATATAGGTACATCCAAAGAAAAGCGATACCTAAAGTTTAGAATGGATTTTTAAAAATGAAAAATCTTTCTTGAAGCTTTTAAATCCAAGCTAACAGATTAAATTTATATTTTTTCGGTAACGTTATTTTCTACTATGAGATAGAAACTATTAATGGATCTGTGAGTAGTAAGTTAATTTCTCAATGCATTTTGAGGAAGGAAGTGCAACTTGCCTATTCTTTTTATTTTTTATTTTTCCGTGTCTTGCCCTGAAAGGTTTTCGTTTTTCCTTTAAGTTTGATATTTTTCAGTAATCCCACTGGCAATATCGAAGCCATTTGTTGCCATGCTGACTTTTCTTTTAACTTACCATTTTCTTTTAACTTCTACTAAGTTAAAGAAATAATTGTCAAGAGGATAAACTAACGGCATGAATACTCTAAGTTAATTTAAGATTTGTTGAAAAAAATACACTGATGCACCTAAAGCAAATACTGTATTCCATGAGATATCGTCCCCACCGACTTCAGCAGAGAATATTGAAGTCAAGAGAACCAAGCTCAATGGTTATGCATAAAATGAAACACCAAAATGTTTGAGGTTAATGTATTGAGTTCATATTATAGTTTAGAGGTTAAGTTAATCTCAAAAATACATCTTTTTGGAGGTTGAATTTGATCTTCATTGAGTGTCCCACATAATAATAATAATAATAATAATAATAATAATCACTTAATAATAATTATCAAGCACACATACTAAAATACTGCGTTAGCCTAAAATGCAGATTCCTTGATAAATATCCAGAAACAATTGACCATCTTGTATTAGGTTGCACGGTATTGGCAGAGTGGGCCAGTATGTGCATTGGAAAATCTGCAACTTCTACGAAAAGGAAACTGCAAGAAATTGGTATGAACACCACTTAGACTCAGTTACGGGGAGAGGACCTGTAACAATTTTATGGGACTACACAATACACAGAGACAGAACAATCAAAGCCAACCGCCCAGACATTGTTATTAAAGAACACAAACAAATAAAAATGCCTCCTTATTGATATGGCAGTCCCTGCAGACTGCAATGTATCTTTGAAGATATTCAAAAAGCTATCAAAATACAAGGACCTTGAAATCGAAATCTCAAAAATGTGGCACATGAGAACATCAACAATTCCAATTGTAGTTGGAAACCTTGGATTGATTGGAAAAGATTCCAATAGACTCATTGAAGGGATTCTTGGCAGCAAATACAAAAAATTGTTCTGACGAGTACAGCCCACACTTTACGAAGGGCTTTATCTATGTAAAATATATGTGTGTTTTTTAAATTGTTCAGTAGAAAATGCCATGATGCCATTTCTGACGTTAGGTCTCTAGTCGGGGAAGAAATGAGAAAAATCAAAGGAAATAATAATAATAATAATAATAAAGGCAAATAATTCTGTGCATATATTAAAGGAAAAAACTTAAATCATACTTATTATAAAACCCAGATTTTGTGTGTGTGTGTGTGTGTGTGTGTGTGTGTGTGTGTGTGTGTGTGTGTGTGTACGTTTATATATTGGATCGGATTTCCTACATTTTTTCAACCGATTTCAACAAAACTTCACTTTTTTTTTGGCAGGTAGTGTTTCTTATTTTCTTGCACACTTTTTTCTTTATTTTTACATTCAGAATGCTTTAAAAATTCCATTTACAAGACAATTGTTTATAATAAAATTCTATTCAATCAATAGACTCATAACGATTGAAAACAATGTTTTTGTTTGAGTTTGGGTTTGACCAATTCGTAAAAAAAAATAATAATAATAATAATTAAGACATGCGTGTCCGTCAACCTTAAACAATAATCTTTGTCAATTTTATTTTTCATTCTTTATGATGGTCGATACTTGATATATCTCTTACTGTTACATCCCCGGGCAACGCCGGGCTCTACTGCTAGTAGAATAATAAAATGCGTCGAATCAGAAAAACTGATACGAATTTTATCAACATAATGGCTTTCAAACTCAACATTCATGTTCTGTTGGTTAGGGAGACTTGTCTTGAAATTAGCTTCAATCTTATGATTTCTCAATCAACATTTTACAGTTGAAA
Organism: Acanthosepion pharaonis; assembly: GCA_903632075.3. Taxonomy (NCBI): domain Eukaryota; kingdom Metazoa; phylum Mollusca; class Cephalopoda; order Sepiida; family Sepiidae; genus Acanthosepion; species Acanthosepion pharaonis. Next base: position 647,751 of record CAHIKZ030000068.1, read on the forward strand.
TGAATAGATGCAACCGTAAGTTCTATGCTAACAGTTTCTTCTATCACTCTTTTTATTGTTGTGGAGTCAACCGTCTTACTTACCGAAAATAAAAACGTTGTTAGTGGACTCTCTCTAAGCCTATAAATAGGGAACGACAAACCCTGCCACTCCCTTTCTCCTGTTTCACCCACGGTGCAAGTCGAACGCGGAAAAAAGCGTACACGCGCGCTAGCATCTTTCTCTTCCCTTTTCTTCCACGTAACGCCTTCCTTTAGGGCTTACATCTACACGACTTCAACGCAATCAAATAGTTCACTAGTTTAAATGTTTTCTCCATTGATTTTCATTGTTTTGTAAAACGCAACAGTATTCTATTATCTATGTTTACATTTATTTTGTTAATACATACATTATTGTTTGTTCATATATATGTCTATTTTTGTTTCTCTGAGTAAGTTTTTATCCTTTTCCATTCCTCTTGATTCTAGTCCAATCATTTGTGGTGTTACCCCACTTACTTACCTAAAAACACTGCCACTAGAGGATGCTCCTTAAATCTATAAATAGGCAGTGACATTCTGTGTCATTCTCTTTTCCTATTTCACTCAGCGACGGTATAATATAGGTCAAATGTGGAAAACGCTTTCTTCACTGGGGAACATATATGCACACACACACATAAGCACACATATGCACACATATGCATACACACGTATGCACATTTCACTTCATTTTCCCTAGGACTTTTTCTACAGCAAAATACACACGCACAAATAATCCACTAGTTTAAATGTTTTCTTTGTTTATGTTCATTGTTTTGTAACACATAACAATATTCTATTGTCTATGTATCTCCTTTTATTGTTAATACATACTTATCATTTGTTTTTATATATATATATATATATATATATATATATATATATATATATATATATAGTTTTATTGTTACTTTCATGTTTTCTTACCCGGACTCACATTCTGAGTCCGCTATTTTTGTTGTGGGATAAATATACCAAGACACACATGTTTTCCACTCGTACAGCACACCCGCAACACTGGGGAACTTTCTTCCGGCTACTTGCTTTTCAGTCAAATTTTATCTTCAAAAGTTTAAATGCAATGTCAATCGTTATCATCTTGTCTTCTTAATCCCTGTTCTTTTATTCTTATCAATCCTTAATAGTATTTATATATATATATTCTTTGAGACTCAGTAAACCCCAGTGCGTGTTAGTGGCTTTATTGCCTTGCTTGGGGTGAACTGATTATAAAAAAAACTCTCTTGTGATGGAAATGTCAACATTTGTTTTTTAAACTATTTGCTTTCATATATTACTAAATAATCCCTAATAAAAACCCTATTAAATAATTGGCCAATTAATATTCCACTTTGTCACGGGGTATGCTCCTGTGCTACGTCTGCACTCAAAAAATAAATAAATAAAAATCTTCAAAATCAGAAATTTGAATTGTGTCTTTCTGGTTCTAAATATAAATGCCATTTTGCTTCAATTTTTATTAAAACTGCCTCATATGTTCCGTCCATAGTATTGCCCAGCATCCTTTTATAGAATCACAAATCTCAAGTCTCCTCTTCATCTGTGAAGACATTGTCTAGCCTTCACTACCATATAGGCGGAGTGATATTACACACCAGTTCAGCATTCATTTCGTTGTTTAAAAGAAACTTTCTTAAGTCTCAATACTTTACTTGGTTTTTGAAAGGCAGCTTTCTTTTCCAATACGTTTTCGGATTTCGGTGCCAACTTTTCCGTTATATGTTATAGCCCTTTCTATTTAGGCAAATTCATGTATTTCTGGCTCACTTTGTGCTAATTTGATTAAATAGATTGCGCACTGTTTTCTTCTGTCTTCCATGTATCATGTGAGTGTTAAATTCTCCAAGTCACCTTTCCTCATTATGTTCCCTCTCTTTCTTTCTGAATGTTATTAAGAGTTCCCTCGTAGTTTCTTTTCTCTTGAAAACCTTCTCGGGTTAACGTTGTCCGCTGACATGAAGTGTACAGATTATATTGAATCAACTACTACGTCTGCTGCTAGGAAAGTTAGTTCATTGTGTTGTGCTAGACAGTTTTTCTCGTCAGAGTCTACCATAAATATTTATAAGTCTACCATTCGTCATTGCTTTGAATATTGCTGCCACATCTTCTTTGGGGCCACTGCTATATATTTAGAGGTTCTTCATAAAATCCATATACGAATCTGCAACGTTACTGGTCTTGACCTGGCATCTCAAATTCAGTC
>CAHIKZ030000068.1:655000-717500 GCA_903632075.3 Acanthosepion pharaonis
CAGAGTAGGTTTAGTAAAGATTTACGCGATTTTAAAAGGGCGCTCGTTCTAGAGTAATTCGTTACATGCTGTTAATGTTGATTTTGATTTTCTCTGTTGTGACCTTGTGCCAGACTCGGTTAAGCCTAAGATATATTTATTCCATGAAGTTATATTTCAGATCACCCTTTTTGGATCCTGGTTAATGAGATCCATCGACGAGCGTTTCAATCAGTTGATCTGGTTAGTTCAGGCAATCCATACCTTCACTAAATGACAAAAATTATAACCTTTTATAAAAAATAATTTTATAATAATAATAATAATAATAAATTATTGATTAAAATATAATTATCTTTACTTGAACCACGACTAGGTTGATCTGAAATATTAGTGAACTTGAATATCGTGGTCGGGGAAGAATCTCGTTTGAACCAATCGCTAACTACATAGTGTAAAATCTGGGTTAAGCTCTGGTAAAAATTAAATTATTTGCTGTGATCTGATTGGCTGATTGTTTTCGTTTTTTTTTTTTGGTTTGTTTTTTTGGGGGTTTTTTTTTCAACTGTCCTTGGTTCATGTGGAAATCTTGATGGAATAAATGACTTCTCCCCTAAAAAAATTATGACGTTTCTAACACAGTGTGTTTATTACTGCACGTGAGAAAACTGCACAGAAAAGAAGGTATATACAAATCAGCAGAAAGAAAATAATAAACGTAAATAAATTGATATATGAAAAAAAAAACAATAAGGTAAGGAAGGGAAAGAAAAGAAGAAAAAAAATCATAGAAACGCCGCTTAGATAGTATAGTGTAGAAATTTACAGAAATAATAAAAATAACGAAGCATGAATAAATATGTGTCCTGATACAAATATTTCTAACCAAAATATTTATTACCTCGTCTCTTTTGGATACTAGAAACGTTCAACACGATTTTTGGTATCAAGAAACAAAACACATCTTTTAGCCAATTTGATAGTGCTCACTCCGAAAATGACCTTAGTTTTCATAGTACAGTTTTTGCTGTACTGAAATTGTTCATTTTTTGGGGGAAAAAAAGATCAATTTACGATCTTGGCTGACTGCAAAATTTAGTTAATAAGGGTCGTAGAAACCCGTCAATTTTCAGGTACGCTTAGCAATTTATGTCAGCCACCTGAAATAAAATATTTTTATAAGAAAAAAGTGTTTTTGAATCACAACTTTTAAAATAGAAGTAGCGAATTTTTCCAATTTATCGCCCGAATTCAAATTAACTGATAAACTTTATTAGTAATACACTTTAGTAAAGCTGATAATTAAGGTGACATAAAAAAATGAAACCCTAAAATCTTCTGTTTGATATTCATAAATATATCCCATCACTTTTATTCCTTCACTACGGAAGAAAAGAAGCACGTCGAGAGCATTTTGTTTTCACAGTTGGAAAGAAACTCTAGCTAAACACATCCCAATTGAATGCACCTATTCCATTGGACATGATACTGCTGGAATATCAAAAGGGACTTAAATAACATTGAACATGACAGACAATCAAGAATGAGAAAATATTTACCATAGTTCTAAAAGTTTTATTTCTAATGTTAGTTTATTAAATGATTTGATGAAAATACTTATTCGTTTTGGTATATTCAATTGTTTTATTTTTAAAGACGTAGGGTCTGATTGTTATTGCAAAAATAGTATTTCTCAATAAGCAGACCAATATTTGTTGGTTTAAATACGAATTGAAAGGTTTCTACGATTTTATTTTGAGAAATATTGCCATCCACCAATATTATATATACAGAAAACAAATGAAAAATGCTTTCTTCCCCCAAAATGAGGCATTTCTGTACAGCAAAAACGGTAGCTAACCAAGAAAAGGCGGGGTCATTTTCAAATTCAGCGCCTTCAAATTAGCTAAAAAAAAAAGATGTTTGGTGTCTCGACACTATTTCAAAAAAAAATTTTTGTTGATCAGTGTAATTTTTCAAAAAACTTACTTTCACTGCAAGAATTATAAGGAAAACTAATTAATGAAAATAAGGTAATAAACGAAAGATAGAAACTATAGGTGGAATGTTCGGTTCACGAAGGCCTGCGGATGTTTATAGAAGGGGAAAACATCCAAGAGTAAATGTGTCCTGATAGAAATATTTTTAACTAAAATCTCTTCTGCAAAATCTCTTTTGGATACCTATATTTTTTTTCTAGAGGCTATTTTCAAAACTTGAATTATAAAGAAACTTAATTAAAAAGTTAAGTTTAAAAACCGAAACATAAAACATAGGAGGAATGTTTAGATGGCGAAGACCTACACATATTCAAAGTGGTGGAAAAATACATGCATGTATACACTGGCAGGAAATATCTCTGGTCGAAATATCTCTTTTGGTTAACCATATGTATTTTAAAGCTTACTTTCAATATAACAATTATAAGGGAAATTAATTAAAAAAAAAATAAGGTAGAAAAAGAAAGGAAAACCCAAAATGGTAATGTTTTGATGGTAAAAGACTACAGATATCTATATGTGAAAAAAAAAAAAACAAGCAGGGGTAGATAAATGTCCTGCTAGAATATGTATCTAGCCGAAATATATTTGCAGAGTCTCTTTTGGATACCTTTTCTAAAGCTTACTACTAGTACTAGAATTATATGGAAAATCAAATAAAAAAATAAGGTAGAAAAGAAACGAAAAAAATATAGGGGCAATGCTTAGATGGCGAAATACTACATATATTTATATAAGTGAAAAAAAAAACAAATATTGGTAGATATGTATAGAATATCTCTGGCTAAAATATATTTTGCTGAATCTCTTTTGGATATACACTTTTCTAAGGCATAACCTCAAGAATATTAAGGGGAATTAATTCAGCAAAGAAATGACAATAGCAGCAATAATCAAAACGTGGTGCAGCAGATGGAGGTGTGGTATCAACGCGTCAAATGTTGTTGATGATGGAAAGTTAATTACAAAGTACATTTTGAATATCTAGGAAACCGGTTGTGCGGCCTTAATGCTCATGTTTGAACAGATACTCTCCTGAGGAGTTACGAAGTCGTCAGTGTCTTTGAATGAACTTGGATACAGTGTAACCATTATATTCATCTGGATAAGACGCAAAGCCTTGCCTCACTCAACCGCTTCCTGAAGAGCAGATTTGGATTCATGCAAGTCATTGACATCAATTCACGTAACGCAAGCAGTTTCCCATTTTATAAACAATTTTGTTTTCAGTTCTTTGTTGCAGTTTTGGATATTCCAAGACCTAGTTAACTTATACTGGAATTTTTAAGACAAAGAATTATCATTATTCGAACCCTGCCTGATCAGTTTGGTTGTTACCACCACATCCTTTCAGCCGTTGTACTCTCCGGTCTTCTTCAGGTGTCTGTCATTGCACGCTAACGTTCTTGCAAATATGAAGTGAACCCTTTATTCAAACTACGAGGATAGCTTGTTCTGATTTCGGTTTCTGGGACACGTGACCAATCGTTGGTCGAAACATATCTCGTTCCATAGTGGTTGTGAGTTCAATCCCGGGGTCTGGTTGTGCTGAAAACTCTGGTTCAGTGGAAGAAACGGGCATGTGGCACAAAGGTAATTAAGACCCTTGAGTGTTATTTTTTTTTTAATCATTTCGCCCCCAAGTAAGGCAATAAAGCCACTAAGAAAAAACCGATAAGTGTTATATTCCCTATGCAGGGAAAACGGAATCAGAACAATCTATCCCCGTTGATTGAATAAAGTGTTCAGTTCAAAATTCTATGAAGGTTACAAAGTGCAACAGAGACCCGAAGAAGGCCGGAGAATAAAAGGAATAAACTGTTGTCCATAAAATAACCAAAATGAATTTGATGGGCCGAGTCATGACAAATGTAATATTAACTGTTTCCCTAGAAGGAAACATTCGGCATTCAAAGCCAGCAATTAATTGAAACAAAATGATTCCGTAATTATTTACTTTTTTTTTTCTTATTTTTTCCAGTGAGACATGACCCAGTGCATATGTTAGTACTTCGTATGTCTATTCCACGAAGTCGTTCCTTGCAGATTAACCACAGATTCTCGATTGGATTTAAATCAGGAGAGTTTCTGCGCCAATCTATAGTACTTGGATTTGCTCACTGGTAAGGCTTGTCAGTGTGTTCGTGTAGTGTTACAATTTTCGTACGCTATCTTGGAGTAACGTCTATCGCAGACAATGGCCGTAGGACAACTAATCGACAGACAATAGTGTCTGGCCGTAATAAAAATCTGATGCAATCACGGATGACGTGTACAGAGTCCCTCGTGATCTTCGTTCTGCGAAGCCAAGCCATAATGATAATATTTGAAAATAAAAGAAATTAAATTAAAATTTTAAAATTATCAGCGCCCCTTTTAACAATATAAACGTAAGTATCAATGAAACTTAAAGAACGAAAACGTGTCACACGAAAACTTTTTACACTTTGTCATGTATCGTTTTTCATATATATATATATATATATATATATATATATATATATATATATATATATATATATATAGCTCTATCACTGATATTGAGCGCTTTCTAATAAGTACCTCATATAATATATAAATAATTATACATATATATATATTTATTTATATTTATATACACTTTTCACACACACACACACACACACACACACACACACATATATATATATATATATATATATATATATATATATATATATATATATATATATATATATATATATATATATATATACACACACACACACACACACACACCCTTGAGCAAATTAATTAAAACAAAACGAATAATTCTGTTATTATTTACTTTTTTTTCCAATGGAACATGACCCAGTGCACATGTTAGTACTCCATATATCCATTCCCCGAAGTCGTTCCTTGCACATTGACCGCAGATTCTTGATTGGATTTAAATCAGGAGAGTTTCCGGGCCAATCTATAGTATTTTGATTTGCTCACTGATAAGGTTTGCCGTTACAGATTCCGTACGCTTCCTTGGAGTAACGTCTATCGCAGACAATGATTGTAGAACAACTAATCGACAGTCGAGACAATAGTGTCTGGGCGTGATAAATATCTGATGTAATCATGGATGACGCAATATTTTTAAAGACCAAACAAATTTCATCATACACCCAAAAATAGATTCATACTACTGCACACTGACAATATCTTTCTTAATTTTCAATGCATTTTAATAGTAAACTCGGCAATGCGTTTATATTAATCATCCTGGGTATGAGGATAAACTACATCCGGCAGTAAAACCTCTGATCGGGAGGTTTTGAGAGGCGTGGAACCACCAATTAATTGCTATTATTTCCAGGTCCACCTTGACCCAGTGTGGTAGCGCCTGTTAGGGTCTCATCTATGGGCAAATAGTTAACCCCCAAAATTGCGTCAAAACGTGTAAAATAGGTTTTAATACCAGCAATACATTTTTTTAAATTATTACCAGCAATAATTTTTTTATGAAAAATTATTACTAACAAAACATTTTTGGGAAAAAATATTACCAGCAATACATTTTTGAAAAATAATTTTTAGAAAAAATATTACCAGAAATACTTTTTGAAAAAAATATTAGCAGCTATAAAAAAAATCTTGTCGGCATTAAATAACCTATTGAGGTGTTGATATGCCGTAAAACAAAACAAACCAAGTCACTTTTCCAACTTAACTTAGCCTCCCTGAGCCTTTTCTATAAATACTTTCATGGTAATTGTTCTGGTGAAGTTTCTTCTGTAAAAAGTAATCATTGTAAATATACATTGGTGTTTAATTTTTTAATATTGTTTTTGTTTTTATCCAAAGCAACCCCCACCAGACATATGGGAACTAGTTAGAACATTTTTGTGACGTATGGTGGCCATTAATTCATTCAGTTTAAATTTCTCACAATCCCGGTTCACTAATCCAGCATAAGTGACAAAATCTTCATTGTTATTCTTTACTAAATTAAGACAATGACAACGTGTGTTAAATAGCGAACACCTATCACTGAAAATTTCCGACAGAATTATTATACAGTTTCATCAAAATTTATCTTACTTTTTGACAAAATAAAATTCACGTAATTTTCATGTCCAGCAGAAGACAGTTTTCTTAATAATAAACGAACTTTTTTCTCCATCATCCAAACAATCCTTTTTGAAGATTTTTTTGTTTCTTCTATAATACGCTGGAAATGTTATTCTTTCGTCTGATTGTATAAAAAATTCGCTAATTGAATTGGCAACAGTATCTGGAGTGAATAAATTTGACGTTCTTTCCAGTGAAGTATGTAATAATAATTCAGGAAATTTCTGTTGTTGTTGCTATTGTTTCAATTGTTGTTCCAACATTTGAACCGTGACAGACTTTAATTCTCCCATTTTTCTGTAGTCCGCCGAATTGATTTTCGAATATCCTTGCCAGGTTATTTATTTATATAGTTCCGCGAAATTCGTAGTTCCACGTGTCGTCACTTTTCTGAAGTGGAAGACATTCACTGAATATCCTGTTAAGATGCTTTTTTCTTCTTGCTTAATCTAACGCGAATTCCACCTCGCCATTTTTCTGACGTACGGTGGCCGTTAATAATTAAGTATAACCCAAGACTTCAATGTTAAAATAAAACAGTATTTAATTACAATCGCAAATAAATACTTAACAAGAACAAAGAAGTAAAAGTCAACCAAAGATAATTAACCATTTCAGTGAATACCTTGTTATTAGCACACCTTGGCTTAACGTCCGGTAAATCCTAAATCAAAACCCAACTCATTGACGCATAATAATTCACACTAATTCAACTGGATAGTTCCACTGAATAGTCATTCCAGTCAGTAGCCTGACATCGCTATTTATACACCTGACGGAAAACATATATTTCTAAGTCCAGAGTGTCACGCTCGAACCTCGGTGTCGGTAGTTACTCATTTTCTTTCTATATGACAGACTTCAAAGAGACTTCGAGGTACTATGGTGGCTGTAGTAAGAATAGTAAGTAAGAAAGTGTTGTTTTCATGTAAGGAATACTCTGGTATGTCTGGGTTAGTAATCGTGGCTAGCTAAGTTTAAGATAAGACAGATTGAAGGCCAGCCTTACCCTAACCCCACTTTTAGCCTTATCCCACATTTTTTTATTTGCAAAATAAATATTACTTTTCTCTATGGTACCTAGATTTTATGAATTTAACTGAAGTACTTTATGAATTTAAGCGGCAGCGTCTCATGATTTTACAGTTGAACTGGCGAGATGTAACCGTAAGTTCTATGCTAACAGTTTCTTCTCTCGTACTTCTCGCATGTGGAACTCTCTTCCATCTTCTCGCTTTCAGGTCAACTTTGATGTTCAAAAATTGAAATGCAATGTTAACTTTGTTTTCTTTATTCCTATTCATTTATAGTTCTCTCTCCTTAAAGTTTTCTCTTTTTCACATTTTCCTTCACACTCACTAACCACTTGTGTCTTAGTGGCTTTATTGCCTTGCTTAGGGTGAAATGATTTTTTTAAAAAAACTCTTTATATATATATAAAAAAAAATACCTACTTGCTTCTCCAGTTCTTACGGTCTTGGCAGAGCATAAGAACATCCTCCCGCTCCAGATTAATCTCCTGGATGTCCAGCGGCTCCGTGGTCTGACGCGAGGTCGTCACCATTTCGCACATGGCGGGTCGAATTGACAGATGTCTTTAGGAGGGTGCCCCTCAGCTCGTTGAATGACGTGGCCGAGCCAGAAAATACGGAGCTGAGGGATGGTGGGTGAGGATGTTCGGCTGGCCCCTCCTCAGATCCGAGCAGTGCACCCCTCGATGGTCTCGAGAGCGTGATATTAGATACCAATGACGCGGGAGGCGACCGTCTGGCTGGGAGGCCGAGTTTGCCACTGGATAGTAGCACAGAGAGGACGATGGCGTTGTAAAGTCGTATCTTGGTGCGCCGGGAGATGGCAGCCTACGTTTTCTGTTGATCCCCATGTGGAGGTCGCCGATGTTAGAAAATTCTGATCCCAAGTATACGAAAGACGTACACACACACACACACACATATATATATATATATATATATATATATATATATAGTTTCAAAGTGTGCTATATTTATGGGATAAAGTGCTCAATATCAGATAGAGGGTATGTAAATATAAATATAAAACAGCTTGAAAATATATATATGTGTATATATATATATACATGTATCTGTGTATATATATCGATATATATATATATGTGTATATATATATATATATATATATATATATATATATATATATATATATCTATATATGTATATATATATATATATATATATATGTATATATATATATATATATATGTATATATATAGATATATATGTGTATATGTATATATACATGTATATGTATGTATATATATATATATATATATATATATATATATATATTAGGGTGCGATGCATAAATTTGTGTGTAAATTACTCAAAGTGAAAATAACTTTTATTTTAACAGATATATTTACCAGTTACACAATAAAATATATACAAATAAAATCGCCATTGGCTTCAACGATGGCCTCCAGAAGACTTCGGAATCTCCTGCAACTCTTCTGGACAGTTTCCTTGTTTAAATTGCTGAATGCAGCCATAATCCTTGCCTTCATTTGATCTTTGGCGTCACAAGGTGTTTTGTCGGAATCTCAATCAACTGTGCCTCACACATATTAATCAAGGGAGTTGCAGTCTGGGGAGTTAAGTAGATGATGTAGTCGCAGAAATTCTCTAACAGCCATAACCGAGTTCTCCTGCTTGTCTGGCATGAGTCCTGTTGCCAGACATAGGATCTTCTTGCTGCCATCCTCTTGACCTAGGGAAGCACTACCTCTTCAAGGCACTTTGTGTGTTGAGTCTGAAGCCCCGTGGGAAGATGAATGGAGGCAAAACGTCGCCATCATTAATGATCACTTCCAACACCATGGTGGTGACTGGATATATCATCCAGCTCTTTCCGAATGCTCTGCAGTCCTCAGATTGACACCCAAAAACTCTGAAATGTTCGTATTGAAGCTTCCGGCGCGAATGGCAAGCAGTACAGCATACCGTTTTTCTCACAGAGGATGCACAACTGACCTTACTTTTCTGTGCAGTCGACAAAAACAAAAACAACGCGATCAAAACTGATTAGAAATTAAAGATAAAATGTCGACAATTTACCGTTTGGAATATATATATATATATATATATATATATATATATATATATATATATATATATATATATATATATAAAAAAAAAAGAACAGTAAGATATAAAATCCGGTGTTCTTATAGATATTTATAATAAATATTATTTATTTGAACTAATGCTTTTAATTTAATTGCAAAATTAAATTCAGGTTTTAGCTTCTATTTTGAAACATGGTTGGAACTGTGTAGCGAAAAAACATATTTTAAATCAATTAATTTATATATATATATATATATATATATATATATATATATATATATATATCAGTACCTGATTATTACACTGAGCATGAAACTCTGAGTCGTACTCTCGGCGTGGGATATTATGTATATTTATTAATATATACTTAATTGCATTGTTATTTTTCATTGAGTACTTTTTTTTTTTTATTTTTACACCAAAGGATTTATATGTGTATATATAATTTCTATATCTATATTATCGATTGCCAAAATAAGATTATTCCTACAAAATTTTAACAACACTAACACAAAAAATACAGCATATGACATTAATATCTTTTATTGTCATCAAATGCATAAATCCGTTAAACAAGACCAATGAGTCAAGCGATGCATAATAAAACAGTACATTTCACGTGTACGTGTAGAACTTAATATATACTGTAGAACAGTGGTCGGCAACCTTTTGCAAACTATGTGCCGACTTAGGGTTTTAAAATCATTCAGTGTACCAACAATATACGTATTTTTTATACAAGTCAAGGTCAATATACCTGTTCTACAATAGATTTTATATAGTAATATATAGTATATAGTAGATATATTTTAGTATATATTAAAATAGAAACAGCTAAATATCTTTTTTACTTTGTAGTAGTTATTGGTTCAGACTTCATGATGTCATTTGTGGCTGCGTGCCATGAGAAATTGCTTGGAGTCCCACAGGTTGCCGAGCCTCTAGTTTAACCCACTTTTACTCGCTCCATCCACTAGCTATGCTAATTGTAATGAGTCAACAATAGAAAAAAAGGTTCAAAGAGAGAAAGAAAAAAATCAGATTCTTTCTCTCTCACGGTTAGTCTTTTATTTATAAAGTACACCTCGATACTGAATGGTTTAATCCAGGGGTCGACAACCTTTTGCTATGTGCCGATTTAGGGTTTTAAAATCACTCAGTGTACCAACAGCATACGTATTATTAAACAAGTCAAGGTCAATATACCTATTCTACAATATATAATATTAAAAAAAACAGCTAAATATCTTCTTTGCGTTGTAGTATTTATTGGTTCGGACTTCCAGATATCATTTGCAGCTGCGTGCCATTGGAAATTGCATGTCGTGTCACGTATGGCACGCGTGCCGTACGTTACCGAGCCCCGCTATAGAAAATTAAAAACTAACAACCTCATAATTACCAATAAAAACGTGTCTGTGAAATCCAAAAGTCATGCCACCAATATAAGCTATCAATTTCATTGTCAAGTGCAAGAGTAAATAAAGAAAAGATTCAAATAAATGCATTGGTCACACGACAAATACTTTAAGTAGGCGACTTGCTATCAACTTGAGTGATCTTAGTTCGATAAGGAAACTTTCATTACCATCTCAGTATACGTACTTTTATACAATCAAGGTCAATATACCTATTCTACAATATATTTTATATAGTAATATATAGTAAAGATCTTGCTCACCATTGCTGTGGCCTGGACCATGTGTCTTTGAGGATAGTGGATAAAGTTATTGGTTAGATCCAGTGACTAGACCCAAGCAGTTGTGAGTTCAATACCAGGCCAATGCAGTGGTGAATAAAAAAAAAACTTTGGTAGTTGAGTTAAAGGGAAATAACTGAAACACCCGAAAAAGGCTTGGCACGTGGAACTAGAACAATCTACCCGGTGGACGAAATAAAGTGTTCGGTTTGAAAATCCAATCACCTGAATAAAGCCGGAGAGTACAACGGCCGAAACGTTATGACTATGACAATAAAGGTGAGGATAACAGTCCAAATAATGTAAGTAATGTAAATAATCATAATACCTCATCTCAGAGATATAGAGGCCGAAACGTTGTGAATATAGCAATAAATATGAGGATAACAGTCTGAATAATGTAAATAACGTAAGTAATCATAATACATCATCTCAGAGATATAGGCAGATAAAAAAGATTTCTTTTAAATAAAGTACAAACGGATATATTCATTTTTAATTAAAGAAAAAATTGCATGAATTAATTTATATAAATTCTCCATTTAAGATAAATAATTATTAATGTCCAATATGTGTGCATTTGCTTCCCAAAAAACTAAAAGAATTCTTATACAGGGTTTTAATTTTTTTAATTCGGAATATTATTCTTTTTTAAATTAAAAAATATACATGCAGATATTAATAATATAAGCACACTTTTAAATGTGAGACCTGTAAATAACAACTAAATCCAATAACTCTGTAAAAATTCATCGTTTAATCGTCTTAAGGAACCTCCAGAAAAATAACATTACGACTTCTCAGTCTAACGTTTTCCGCTGACATGAAATGGTACAATCGCATTGAATCAGTTGCTAGATCTTCTGCTAGGAAAGTTTGTTCACTGTATCATTGCTAGACAAATTTTCTCGCTCGAATCTTGCCCAATTATAAGTCAACCATTCGTCCGTGCATGGAGTATAACTTTTACCTCAGTTCAAGTACTTCTTTTATGTAAAAAGGTGTCCAAAAACTTGACATGAATTAAAATGTGAATATCATGTCTCAGACAAACAAAATTATATAGGCTGCATGTTGAACAATAAAATATTTACTTATCAAAATTCGAACAGGATATTCAAAGGCATGTAAATTTTATAACCGATTTCACAAAGCTTCACAAAATGTTCAATGAGCGAACCACCTGTGACACGACACACGTCAAGTCGGTAGTCCAGCTCCTGCCAGACACGCTGTAGCATGTCTTGCGTAACATTCTCCAATGCCTCAGCTATTCTCTGCTTAAGTTCCTCTAAACTTGTAGATATAGACCCGTCCTTTCACATAGCCCCATAGAAAAAATAGGTTCTAGGACACTTGCGTACTGGACATTTGCGTCCCGGAAAATTGCGTCTCTGAACATTTGAGTCCCTAGACAAATGCGTCCCTGGATAATTGCGTACCTCTAATAATTTTTTGAAGCTTTTAAGGCAATTACCATACATTTTGAAAAAAAGCATAGGTAGTAATCATAAATTTTTTTTAAAAAGAATAAGAGGAATAAAATAAAAATTAAAAATTAAAAGTTTATTTTTGTTTAAAATGCTATGACAGATTAACAGTGTTGCAAGATCACTCTACACAATGCCAGTATGTTTTTGTTTCATTGGCGTTTTTCTCATGATAATGGTAGCTGTAATTTTCCTCGTCCGCAAATATTTTTCACCAGACTTTGATTTTCGGAACTAAGCCATGGGTTCCAAATAAAAATATAATTTATAAAATCCAGAATCTATTAGATTTTTGTGGCACGCACTGCTGGGGTGAACTGATACTGCTTACTTAATTTTCTCTTGCTTTAAAAAAAGGAATTTTTCTCTCTTTTTTTATTTATGGTAACTACCTTTCTGCTTGTTTCGAGTAATTAAAGGTATTGGTGTGCAAACTTCTATATTAAACAACTCTTTTAAAAAATGGTAATTTCAAAAAATTGTCAGAGATACGCAATTATCCAAGGATACATTTGTCTAGGGACGCAATTGTCTGGTATATAATTGTCCGGAACGCAAGTGACCAGGGACGCAATTGTCCGGGACGCAATTGTCAGGAACGCAAATAACCATAGACGCAGTTGTCTGGTACGCAATTGTCCGTGACGCAAATGTCCACAGACGCAATTGTCTGATACACAATTTTCCGGGACGCAAATGTCCAAGGACGCAATTTTCTGGTACGCAATTGTCCGGGACGCAAATAACCATAGACGCAGTTGTCTGGTACGCAATTGACCGTGACGCAAATGTCCAGAGACGCAATTGTCTGATACACAATTTTCCGGGACGCAAATGTCCATGGACGCAATTTTCTGGTACGCAATTGTCCGGGACGCAAATAACCATAGACGCAATTGTCTTGTACGCAATTGTCCGTGACGCAAATGTCCAGAGACGCAATTGTCTGATAGACAATTTTCCGGGACGCAAATGTCCATGGACGCAATTTTCTGGTACGCAATTGTCCGGGACGCAAATAACCATAGACGCAATTGTCTGGTACGCAGTTTTCCGTGACGCAAATGTCCACAGACGCAATTGTCTGATACACAATTTTCCGGGACGCAAATGTCCAAGGACGCAATTTTCTGGTACGCAATTGTCCGAGACGCAAATAACCATAGACGCAATTGTCTGGTACGCAATTGTCCGTGACGCAAATGTCCACAGACGCAATTGTCCGTGACGCAATTGTCCGTGACGCAAATGTCCACAGACGCAATTGTCTGGTATATAATTTTCCGGGACGCAAATGTGTAAGGACGCAATTGTCTGGTACGCAATTGTCCAGGACACAAATTACCAGGAACTCAACTGTCCGTCCACCAAAAATCACAGGATGTCAAGTCAGGTTAAAATGTTGGTCATTTCAAAAGCATATTATCATTATCAGTGGTACGCCTGACCCATCTTTCTGGTAGATTCTCATTTTGATACGTCCGCACTGTCAACTTACTTTTCACACATTTTGTTAAAATTTGAGATCATTTTAGCGAGACTTGGATATGTTATTTGGCTACAAAATGATGTCACTTTTGGGGGGGGATAGACGATGTATTTAGAGATTCCTGACAACATCGGTCCTGACCTAGCATCTAGTCTTCGCTCCCTTTCTTGTCTCTCTAACATAGTTTACTTGGGCTTTTTCTATAAATATTTTCATGATAATTGTCCTGATGCGCTCACCTCTTCGGGCGTAATTTTCATAATTGTTGTGTCTGAGTGAGTGTATGGAATGATTGACTGTTTTATATTATTAAAATCCCGTTTTGATTTCGTCCAGTTAAATGATGTTTCTGCTACATTTATGGATTATTGGTGGGGGTTATTACTAATGTTATTTTGTTTAGTTTATTGTAGATAGTTTTATTCATTTTCGTAAATACTCATTGAGGTTAGGCTTTTTAAATTGTTATTTTATTCCCCTCGCCCCACAGACAATGAATTGTACACATGGGAACCAGTACGGAATTTCATAGAGACAATGAGGTATTATGGTGGGTGTAGTAAAAAAAAAGTTAAGTAAAGATGCATTGTTTTGATGTTAGGAATATTATGGTAGGTTTAGTCAGTGTTTGTAGGTAGCTAAGTATAATGTTAAGACAGATAAAGACCGTCCTTTTCCCATTCAACATTTTTGGCTTTGTGCCACATTTTCTGTAAATAAGCGGAAATAAACATCACTCTCCTATTCAGTTGCTCGGCTGTACAAATTTAAGCGCAGTACAAGATTGGAAGATAGGTCTCACCATTTTACTGTTGAAATTTCTAAATGTAACTGTGAGTTTTATTCTAATAGATTCTTCTTTCTCACTTCCTGCTTGGGGGTGGGGGGAGATGCTCTCTTCCAGTTTCTTGTTTTTTTATTTCAACTACGATCTTTAAAAAAAATTAAATGCAACGTCAATCTAATCTTCTTTCTCCTTATATCCTGTTCTTTTATTCCCCATTTTGTTCAATGACGTTTTTCAGTTCATTTAACTCTCAGTAATTCCTTGAGTCTTAGTGACTTTATCGCCTTACTTGGGGTGAAATGATTATAAACAGAAGTTAGGTATCGATTTTATGCTGTGTCGATATTATTAACAGAACCCTTCATTCTAGATCGATAAAAAAAAATATTTTTAAATTCTGGTATATGCCGTGATTAAAAGAATGCCTTATCAATGTTAATCTACCAAAAATATTTCTTATTTTTTACGAATGGACCAATCAATTTAACTAGTGCCGTTACTGTTTACTGAGATGATGAATTGTTAAAATGATTCATATTTCAATTTGTTTTATTGTTTGAATGATCGCAAACTATCCTCTTTTTTTTGTCTTAGAATAAAGTATATATCGGCATGTGTTTTATATATTGCCAAACTTGCTTAAAGGAGATAATTACTAGATTCATGCTTGAAAAATAGTTTTTTTATAAAATAACTCTTTTGTTATTCATCTCCAATCTGGTCTTTGATTATCTTTATAAATAAGCGATTGTTTGTATAATTGTTTAGTTATTCAAATAATTACTCTAAAAGTGGTAACTATCTTAGCATTTAGATCATAGCTTGAGAATAAAATGAAGTAAATAGAAGTAAGAAATGCGGACATATTTATAGTTCAGGATTTAGTTTATTAATATTTTGTTTTGCAATCATTCTCTTATTGTTTTACAAGTAGTTGTAGCCAATTTTATATTGAGTTTAGATAGATTCTTTTTAGTTGTAGCTGTTGTAGTTGTGATAGAGTTGGCAGGTAGCATTATGTGTTTATTTATATCTTTTATTATTTTATTTCTATACATTTAACGTGCTTTCTTAAGAAAGAGGAAAGACCATCAAAAATCTATAAAAATAGAAGGATGAAACAATATAGACAAATTAATACAACTAGACATACAATACTACCTACCAGCTCTATCATAACTACAAAAGCTACGATTGAAAATAATTTATCTAATCTTAATATAAAATTTGGTAAATATATTTTAAAAACAATAAAAGATGTAATTAATACAAAACAAAATAATAACGACCTAAATCCTGAAGCAGGAATTTACACACAGGTATTTTATTGTAATAAAGTATTTATTATTATATTAGATATGAAATAATTTCCTATTTAATGCTAAAAGGAAAGCTCATCAAATTTATAAAGTTCAAAACATGAACGATATAAATAATTTAATAATTTAAGATTTTATTAGCACAAAAATAATAACAACCTAGAATATTTTTTAATAATACATTTTATAAACCTAGAAAATATGAATTATTATGCTATATAGATGTTCTTGTCTGAATTTCTAGTATGAGGAGTTATCATTATTTACACTATTTATATTCGGACTAATGTGCTCATCTTCGTTGTTTTCATCACATCGCACCGGCCTTACTCGTATCGATCTGGGTAACCTACAGAAATTTCCGATCTGTGTAACTTACAGGGAATTTCGAACTGAATCTTTTATTTAATATACGGAGGTGGACTATTCTCGTTCCACTGCTCATGTTTATAGATATCGTCTTGTTCTAAGTTTTATTCACTGAACAGTTATTGCTCATCCGTTTCCACTGAGTGCAAGTGCACCCTGCTTGACGCAGGCATTGAACTCACAACCACTATGTCACCAAAATTCGCAAACCAACTTTTTTACCTGGGCCATTTTTACTTTGTCATTGTTTCGTAGAACAATTTGCTGGAGCAAAATTAGACCCTTAAACTTAAACTTGGTTGCTGATTAGGCTGCACCTTCTACTGCTACTGGCTGTCAGGTTTTAACTGTTGCTGCTACTGTTGCTGCTTTGATTAAAGAATTGCTGTCATTTGTCTTTTTTTTATTGGAGGCTCCCATATTGTTCGTAATTCCCTGTAGGCTACAATCAAACGAAGGTTGGCAATGAACGATAATACTTAGGATACGAACAACGCATATAAGATTCGCCAGCGGCGCGTAAAAGAAGTAAATCAACTGCTAGAAGTGAGTCAAGTAAATTCCACAATGAATCTCCAATTGCAGACCTACATACAGTATTTACTACTGTATTTATGTGAATGGAGACATACCCATTATAGTCCGTAGGTATGCTACAGCACTTACCTAGATCGATATACACCCGAGGAAGGCCGAAGGCCATCACTGCCGAAACGTTGTGATAAAAACAACAAAGATAACAATATTCCGAATATAAATTGTGTAAATAATGATAGCATGTTCTATATGAAATAAATTAAGACCAAACTACTTTATGAAAATGCTACCAAAACATTTTCCGTCCTGGGTAAGACGATAAACTACATCTACGTCCTGGGTAAGACGATAAACTACATCCGTGTCCTGGGTAAGACGATAAACTACATCCGATAGCAAGGTCTCTGATCAGAAGGTTTTGATAAGCGTGGAACCACCTTTTAATTGCTGGTGTTCTCAGGTCCATCCTGACCCGGGGTATTAGCACCTGTTAGGGTCCCGGGTATCGAAAAATAGTTAACCCCAAACTGGGTTCAAAACTCTTTGAAATTGTAAAAATAGGTTTTAATACCAGCAATACGTTTTTGCAAAAAATTATTACCATCAATGAATTTGAGGAAAAAATTATTACCAGCAATACATTATTACTAGCAATACACTTTTTTAAATATTACAAGCAATTCGTTTTTGAAAAAAAATATTACCACCAATACATTTCTGAATAAAAATATTCCCAGCAATAAAAAATCTTATTGTCGGCATTAAATAACCCACTGAGATTGATATGTCGTAAAACAAAACAAAACAAACCAAACCAAAGAATTTTAAATCTTGTTCAAATCTTTCAAAAAAAACACTTTATAGCATTGCGATTTTTTTTTTAAAAAAAAGAAAAAAAAGGGACCGGGTATCATTGTTGTTATTTTATACCTATAGTCCCTCCTGTTGAGTATGTAGCCACAGCCTCACTACAAAAGATGTTGATATGGTTTCGGTAGTAAATAGCTTTCTACAGGGTGAAGTTAACATATCTCACCAGTTTTGAATTCGGAATTGTCTTTCTCCTAAACAGGTTGTCAACCCATCCAATTGGTCTTGCTCTTGACCCCTACATAGGTGAAGAAAAAAATTCATTGATATTCAAATGGTATTTAGGCGAAAGGTAACGCAACGGTTTAGGCCGGAATGTGAACTCGGCATGCCGGTTTCACTTGACGCAACGTTAACCGCCACTCGTATCATCGCGAAACAAGGGTTTCCACTGAGTAATCATTGACGTGATATTAATTGAATCCAGTTGTTCTCAGAAGAGTTAAAAGAACGCTATGTACCGTTTCTTTTCTTCTTTTTGTGTGGTCGAGACCGAAAGAAGATTGCCGCTGGCATTGAGTCACTCAACCTTCTATAAGAATTACATGTTGGACAGTCATGGTGTCATCATCACTGAATCAAGAAGACGAGTTGCAAATGTCAAGGGTAGTAACACTTTAAAAGCACTGAATCATCATATCTTTGATGCTTAGTCGTATATCATGTCTAAAAACAGAAAAGGGTTTTAAAAATCGAATATTATATCTCTTACTTTATTACCCGTATTCTGCAGGATGCAGTCATCATACTTATTATAAAACCCAGGTTGTGTGTGTGTGTGTGTGTGTGTGTGTGTGTGTGTTTCATTTATATATTGAATCGGATTTCCTACATTTTTCAACCGATTTCAACAAAACTTCACAGGACTACGTAAAATTACCTTGCGGTGGTTCTGACAGCGCCAAAAATTGGGAAAACACAATTGTTTTTGCACGAAATCAATTTGAAAACACGATTAAGAGGCATTAATGAAAGGGGGGCAACTCATATCGAGTTATACTTATTATAAAACCCAGGTTGCTTGTTTGTGTGTGTGTCTGTGTGTGTGTGTTCGTTTATATATGGGATCGGATTTCCTACATTTTTCAACCGATTTCAACAAAACTTCACTTTTTTTGGCAGGTAGTGTTTCTTATTGTCTTGCACACTTTTTTCTTTATTTTTACATTAAGAATGCTTTAAAAATTCCATTTACAAGACAATTGTTTATAATAAAATTCTATTCAATCGGTAGACTCATAATGATTGAAAACAATGTTTTTGTTTGAGTTTGGGTTTGACCAATTCGTAAAAACAAAAACAAAAAAAAACTAATTAAGACATGTGTGTCCGTCAACCTTAAGGAATAATCTTTGTCAATTCTATTTTTCAGTCTTTATGATGGTCGATACTTGATCTATCTCTTACTGTTACATCCCCGGGCAACGCCGGGCTCTACTGCTAGTCTCTTATATTTGAAGCAGCATTTCAAGAAAAATAATGAAGTATTGCTATTTACATTGCTCGGTCTGTTATCCTCATCATTATTATCATGTTCACGATGTGTCGGTCGTTTCACGTTCCGACCTTCTTCTGGCGACTGAAATTTCGATCAGAGTGCTTGTTGCGGGATGTAGTTTATCGTTATACCCAGGAATTCAAGAATCTCTAGATATTCAACAGAAGCACCACACCACACCTAGCAGCAATATATCCATAGAAGGATATGCAATGTGGTTGGCCCTGATCTGGCATCTCGTGTACAGTCGCCTCTCTCTGTCTTTTCTACAAATACTCCGACGAGCTACTTTCGCTAGTTCCCAAATTGCATAAATTTAAACGTGATATTAGGTTGGAATCCCAGTCCAACCCTTTCACTGTCGAAACGGTTAAGTGTAGCCGTCTCTTCTACTCCAATAGCTTCATGTCTCGCACTTCCCGTCTGTGAAACTCCCTTCCTCTTACTTGCTTCCCTGATAGCTATAATCTTCAAATATTCAAATGCAATATCAATCGACATCTCCAGATGCCTTGATTTAATTCCCCATCCTTCTCTTCATTCTTTCCTCTATCACGCCTCTTTACTCTTGCTCCCACTCTCTGTAGCCCCTTGCATGCTAGTGGCATTCCTGCCTTTGTTTGGGGTGAAAAAACTTAATATATATATTTTAAGTTTTCATATATATATATATATATATATATATATATATATATATATATATATATATATATATATCAATATTTTTGTCTATATTTCTGAGATGAGGTATTGTAATTATTTACATTGTTGTTCGGACTGTTGTCCTCATCTTTATTGTCATGTTCACGGCGTGTCGGTCGTTAAACGTTCCGGCCTTCCCCAGGTGATTGGAATTCCGAAGTGAACTAGTATATGTGCTGATTCCTTCAGTTTTCGTATTTAGTTAAGAGACTTGAGCCAAAGAGTTGCGAGTTCAATATCTGGCTACGGCAGTGGTGAACAAAAATTGGAGAGTTGAATAATCTACTTCGGTGAAAGAAATGAAAGGTTCAATTCGAAATTCTAATCATTTGAAGAAGGCCAGAGCGTGCAGCGGTCGATACATCGTAAAAATGAAAATAAAGATGAGGACAACGGTCCGAACAACATGAATAATTACAATACCTCATCTCAGAAATATAGTAGACAAAGACAGAGAGAAAGACGTGGCAGGAATATATATATATATATATATATATATATATTGTTGCTACATTTCGTGTCGTGCTTCTGTTGAATATCTAGAGATTCCTGAATTCCTGGGTATAACGATAAACTACATCCGGCAGCATCGGAAAATTGGAGGTTTTGAGGAGCGTGGTTCCACCTCTTAATTGCTGTTGTCCCCAGGTCCACCCTCACCCGGAGTGGTAGCACCTGTTAGAGTCCAAGCTATGGGAAATAGTGAGCAAAAACAAAAACACTATTATAGTATAAAATACATTTTAATAGTAACGATAATAGCAATATATTTTTATATAAAAAAGAGCGACAATACATGATCTGCAATACATTTTATCTTTAGTTGCAGGCATACAATTGCGTTCAAAATATATTTAGTTGGAGCCATAAAATTATGTTCAAATTATTTAAATTTTGGCATTAAATAACCCATAGAGATGTTGATGTGCCGTTAAATAAAACCAAACAATAAACAAAAAATATAGATTCTTGACAAAATCCCAAGAAGCATCTGCAACATTATCAGCCCTAACCTGGCATGTCAGCTTTCGTCATTTTACACAACCTGAGTGTAACTTCTCTTTGACACTTCTAGACATATTTGCACGGTAATTGTGCTGATGAGTTTTCCGTGTTGCCAACTCGACTTCACAAATTTAAGCGCAGTACTAGAGTGGCAGTAAGGTCTCATTATTTCCGACTATCTTCTGGATTCGTTACTTTCCTGATCTTCAAAAATTTAAAGGCAACATCAATTCTTATCTTGTCCCCTGCTCTTTTATTGTTCTTGCTGTTTGCTTCCCTCTCAATAACATCTTACATTCTTGTGACTTTGCTTGGGGTGAAATGATCGCGAATCCCGGAACCCCACAGGGTCATCGGGGCAGCGCATGTACTGCAGCTGCAGCAAAATGGTGTATCACTCCAAACCGGTTTTGAATTCAGAGTTACCTTCTCCAAGACTTGTTGCACCTCAAGGCTATAGAACCCAGTCTGTCCTGCTATTTACCCATAGCTGTGGGGAGAATAAAAGGATTCATACCTTTCTAGCACCACTTTACGCTAATTATGCGTTAATATCGTTAGAGAAGTCATGAATCCACTTCTCCCTGCGCTATGTATTCTTGCTAGATTTCTTGACAAAATGATTCTTTGCTTAGATATCAAAGTGTTTGCAATGAATCCGACTGGAATTCGAACTAGGCTCTCCAATTCCTCAATGCGAGCCTTCTCAAATGATATAAATGATATATATATATATATATATATATATATATATATATATATATATATATATAAACATCGAGAAAGAAAAGAGAAAATATTCTTGATTAAAGTCTATATATATATATATATATATATATATTGTGAGTGTGTGTGTGCGTGTGTGTATTTAGGCAGCAAATGTTGTTTAAGGCACATGTTTAAGGCAAATGTTATCAAAGACAACAGACATTTTATGTCATTTTTATTGATCGACTTTTCAAAATTAAATGTTCATTTCGAAAGAAATATGATCGTAGCTTTCGGCGTTTTTAAGCAAACTTCAGGGAAGGTAGAGACGTGGAGAATCTAAGATCTGTCTACCTAAAACCACAACCGGTGTAACTTAAATTCTTTTACTCTGACGCAAAAACATCCCCCAATCAACATACGGACGATTGGCAGACATAGGTGAAATGCCCACTAGACGCACACACGCGTATAGACATTATGAGCCGAATCATGCATAGACCAACTAGAATGGTGATACACATACACACATGAATTATACAATACTGGTTGACAGGACAGATACATTTGAGTTCTGCATAGATAAGGAAAAGTAAACAAGAAAAAAATACCAGAATGTTCTATTCCCCTCAATATTTCGTTTTCTGATGAAGCTTTAATAAAATGCGAAACATGTCAAATTTATAAACGTTTCCTATTTTTTCCTTATCCTATCATTATGTCGCATTCCAGTTCGTATGTGAGCTATATTTGATCCAATTCATAATCTGATATATATATATATATATATATATATATATAAGCAAATATATGGATATAAATCCGACGGTATGAAGAAAAATATATACGGAAAAAACAAACAAAAATCCTTATATACAATTAACATTAAAACAGCATAATTGTATATAAGGATTTTTGTTTGTTTTTCCGTATATATTTTTCTTCATATATATATATATATATATATATATATATATATATATATTCCTAATAGATACTAAATATTATTAACTCTGTCCTGCAATAATTGCTGTAATTCATCAATATTTCATACACTATGTTATTCACTAAATATGCTAACTATTACGGGAGAAAAGTACTACATACATGTAGAAGAATATATTAAATGCTGGAAGATATGACATCAAAGCCATCCTCTTGGCAGTCGATTCCACAAAGCAGCCGTTAGTGGGAAGGAGCTACTCGGGTGGAACTTCCATTTCGCCAAAGGAATATGAAGGGAATGAGGACGGTTTGATAAAATATGCGTGGCATGGCGGGTCTTAGCCGTGAAGAACTGGTGGAACTAAAGAATGTAGTTCATCTTAACAATTTCCCTGGAAATAGCGACACAACAACGAGAGACTTTCATTGTTTCGTCTCTGAGAAAAAAGTTACAGGATGGAAAATAATTCGTACAGAAAATAGCGCGGAGAGACTTTTGGACTATCTCAAGACTGGGCAGCTCCTGGCCAAATATGGCAGCAGAACTCCATTTTTTTTTATTTTATTTATTTATTTTTTTTTTGTCTGATCTGCCTCTTATAAATGTAGAGGATAGTAGCAGCAGCCAGGTACTATACGCCAGCCGTACAGGGAAATGAACAATTTTCCATCATCTTTAAAGATGGATCGTGTGTACGAGTTCCACATAGGATTACGGTTGAATTTCATTGACAATATTCGTTCAAGACACGGGGTGGGGGCACCTGGCTGAACAACCGTTCATCGTGATCGGGGAAAGTTATGGACCCACTCGATGATGATGGTATCCTTTCATATCAGGACTGAAGTTGTCGGGCATCTTTTTGCGCCTCTTTAAACTTAGGTTCTGGAATAAAGCAAATAATAACATTTAGATGAATTT
Source organism: Acanthosepion pharaonis (assembly GCA_903632075.3). Taxonomy (NCBI): domain Eukaryota; kingdom Metazoa; phylum Mollusca; class Cephalopoda; order Sepiida; family Sepiidae; genus Acanthosepion; species Acanthosepion pharaonis. The sequence continues at coordinate 678,505 of CAHIKZ030000068.1, forward strand.
TCCGTCTTTCTTTGTAATTTATTTTGTCTTAGTTAAGCATTCATTATCCTCTTTGTACCTCATTCCTTATGATCTTCGCACCCCATTCCTTATGCTCTTTGTACCTCATTCCTTATGATCTTCGCATGTCATTGCTTATGCTCTTCGTACCTCATTCCTTATGATCTTCGCACGTCATTGCTTATGCTCTTCGTACCTCATTCCTTCTGATCTTCGCACCCCATTCCTTATGCTCTTTGTACCTCATTACTTATAACATTTGCCCGGCATTCTTTATGCTCTTTGTACCTCATTACTTATGATCTTCGCATGTCATTGTTTATGCTCTTCGTACCTCATTCCTTATGATCTTCGCACGTCATTGCTTATGCTCTTCGTACCTCATTCTTATGATCTTCACCCCATTCCTTATGCTCTTTGTACCTCATTGACATTTGCCCGGCATTATATGATCTTCACATGTCATTCTTATGCTCTTTGTACCTCATTCCTTATGATGTCATTTGTACCTCATTCCTTATGATCGGCATTCTTTATGCTCTTTTGTACCTCATTCCTTATGACATTTCGGCATTCACATGTCATTGTCATTCTTATGCTCTTCGTACCTCATTCCTTATGATCTTCGCACCCCATTCCTTATGCTCTTTGTACCTCATTCCTTATGACATTTGCCCGGCATTCTTTATGCTCTTTGTACCTCATTCCTTATGATCTTCGCATGTCATTTCTTATGCTCTTCGTACCTCATTCCTTATGATCTTCGCATGTCATTGCTTATGCTCTTCGTACCTCATTCCTTATGATCTTCGCACCCCATTCCTTATGCTCTTTGTATCTCATTCCTTATGACATTTGCCCGGCATTCTTTATGCTCTTTGTACCTTATTCCTTATGATCTTCGCACCCCATTCCTTATGCTCTTTGTACCTCATTCCTTATGACATTTGCCCGGCATTCTTTATGCTCTTTGTACCTCATTCTTATGATCTTCGCATGTCATTTCTTATGCTCTCTTCGTACCTCATTCTTTATGATCTTCGCACGTCATTGCTTTTTATGCTCTTCGTACCTCATTCCTTATGATATTCGCACCCCATTCCTTATGCTCTTTGTACCTCATTCTTATGACATTTGCCCGGCATTCTTTATGCTCTTTGTACCTTATTCTTATGATCTTCGCACCCCATTCCTTATGCTCTTTGTACCTCATTCCTTATGACATTTGCCCGGCATTCTTTATGCTCTTTGTACCTCATTCCTTATGATCTTCATGTCATTTCTTATGCTCTTGTACCTCATTCCTTATGATCTTCGCATGTCATTGCTTATGCTCTTCGCACCTCATTTCTTATGATCTTCGCACCCCATTCCTTATGCTCTTTGTATCTTATTCCTTATGACATTTGCCCGGCATTCTTTATGCTCTTTGTGCCTTATTACTCATTCATTCATTCTTTTATGATCTTTTCATTCCATGTCATTTCTTATGCTCTTCGTACCTCATTCCTTATGATCTTCGCACGTCATTGCTTATGCTCTTCGTACCTCATTCCTTATGATCTTCGCAACCCCATTCCTTATGCTCTTTTTGTACCTCATTCCTTATGATCATTCTTTATACTTTTGTACATTATTCCTTATGATCTTTACCTCATTCTTTTGTGCCTCTTATGACATTTGCCCGGCATTCTTTATGCTCTTTGTACCTCATTCCTTATGATCTTCGCATGTCATTGCTTATGCTCTTCGTACCTCATTCCTTGATCTTCGCACGTCATTTGCCCGGCATTCTTTTATTGCATTTTATGCTTGTACCTCATTCCTTATGACATTTCATTCTTTATGCTCATGTCATTGCTTATGCTCTTGCTCTTTGTACCTCATTCCTTATGATCTGCCCGGCACGTCATTGTACCTTATGCTCTTCGTACCTCATTACCTTATTATCTTCGCACCCCATTCCTTATGCTCTTTGTACCTCATCCCTGCTCTTTGACATTTGCATGTCATTCTTTATGCTCTTCTTACCTCATTCCTTATGATCTTCGCGTCATTGATCTTCGCACCTCATTCCTTATGATCTCATTCTTATGCTCTTTGTACCTCATTCCTTATGACATTTGCTCGGCATTCTTTTATTCTTTATGATCTTCTTTCTTTATGCTCTTCGTACCTCATTCCTTATGATCTTCGCATGTCATTCTTTATGCTCTTCGTACCTCATTCCTTATGATCTTCGCATGTCATTGCTTATGCTCTTTTCATTTCATTCATTATGATCTTCGCACCCCATTCCTTATGCTCTTTGTACCTCATCCTTTATGACATTTGCCCGGCATTCTTTATGCTCTTTGTACCTCATTCTTATGATCTTCGCATGTCATTGCTTATGCTCTTCGTATCTCATTCCTTATGATCTTCGCATGTCATTGCTTATGCTCTTCGTACCTCATTCCTTATGATCTTCGCACCCCATTCTTATGCTTTGTACCTCATTCTTATGACATTTGCCCGGCATTCTTTATGCTCTTTGTACGTATCTCATTCCTTATGATCTTCGCATGTCATTGCTTATGCTCTTCGTACCTCATTCCTTATGATCTTCGCACGTCATTGCTTATGCTCTTTGTACCTCATTCCTTATGATCTTCGCATGTCATTTCTTATGCTCTTCGTACCTCATTCCTTATGATCTTCGCACCCCATTCCTTATGCACTTTGTGCCTCATTCCTTATGACATTTGCCCGGCATTCTTTATGCTTTTTGTACCTCATTCCTTATGATCTTCGCACCCCATTCACTATGCTCTTTGTACCTCATTCCTTATGACATTTGCCCGGCATTCTTTATGCTCTTTGTACCTCATTCCTTATGATCTTCGCATGTCATTGCTTATGCTCTTCGTACCTCATTCCTTATGATCTTCGCACGTCATTGCTTATGCTCTTCGTACCTCATTCCTTATGATCTTCGCCCCCATTCCCTATGCTCTTTTGTACCTCATTCCTTATGACATTTGCCCGGCATTCTTTATGCTCTTTGTACCTCATTCTTATGATCTTCGCATGTCATTGCTTATGCTCTTCGTACCTCATTCCTTATGATCTTCGCACGTCATTCCTTATGCTCTTTGTACCTCATTCCTTATGATCTTCGCACCCCATTCCTATGCTCTTTTGTACCTCATTCCTTATGACATTTGCCCGGCATTCTTTATGCTCTTTGTACCTCATTCCTTATGATCTTCGCATGTCATTGCTTATGCTCTTCGTACCTCATTCCTTATGATCTTCGCACGTCATTGCTTATGCTCTTCGTACCTCATTCCTTATGATCTTCGCACCCCATTCCCTATGCTCTTTGTACCTCATTCCTTATGACATTTGCCCGGCATTCTTTATGCTCTTTGTACCTCATTCCTTATGATCTTCGCATGTCATTGCTTATGCTCTTCGTACCTCATTCCTTATGATCTTCGCACGTCATTGCTTATGCTCTTCGTACCTCATTCCTTATGATCTTCGCACCCCATTCCCTATGCTCTTTGTACCTCATTCCTTATGACATTTGCCCGGCATTCTTTATGCTCTTTGTACCTCATTCCTTATGATCTTCGCATGTCATTGCTTATGCTCTTCGTATCTCATTCCTTATGATCTTCGCACGTCATTGCTTATGCTCTTTGTACCTCATTCCTTATGATCTTCGCACCCCATTCCTTATGCTATTCTTACCTCATTCCTTATGATCTTCGCACGTCATTGCTTATGCTCTTCGTACCTCATTTCTTATTATCTTCGCCCCCCATTCCCTATGCTCTTTGTACCTCATTCCTTATGACATTTGCCCGGCATTCTTTATGCTCTTTGTACCTCATTCCTTATGATCTTCGCATGTCATTGCTTATGCTCTTCGTACCTCATTCCTTATGATCTTCGCACGTCATTCCTTATGCTCTTCGTACCTCATTCCTTATGATCTTCGCACCCCATTCCCTATGCTCTTTGTACCTCATTCCTTATGACATTTGCCCGGCATTCTTTATGCTCTTTGTACCTCATTCCTTATGATCTTCGCATGTCATTGCTTATGCTCTTCGTACCTCATTCCTTATGATCTTCGCACGTCATTGCTTATGCTCTTCGTACCTCATTCCTTATGATCTTCGCCCCCCATTCCCTATGCTCTTTGTACCTCATTCCTTATGACATTTGCCCGGCATTCTTTATGCTCTTTGTACCTCATTCCTTATGATCTTCGCATGTCATTGCTTATGCTCTTCGTACCTCATTCCTTATGATCTTCGCACGTCATTGCTTATGCTCTTCGTACCTCATTCCTTATGATCTTCGCACCCCATTCCCTATGCTCTTTGTACCTCATTCCTTATGACATTTGCCCGGCATTCCTTATGCTCTTTGTACCTCATTCCTTATTATCTTCGCACGCCATTTCTACTCACCAAATCTTTTAAGGAAATAAAATAAATTATGATATTTTCATCCATTTTAAATAACCTTGCTTACTTTAATAAAGGCACATATACAATTATATGTTTTTGTGCGTTTTAAATTAAGGTACTTTTAGTAACGGTACATATATTATGATAAGTTTTCGTGCATTTAGAATTAAGCTACTTATTTTAATATGGGTACATATATTATTATAACGTTTCGTGCGTTTAAAATTAAGGTACTTATTTTAATAAGTGTACATATACTATGATAAGGGTTCGTGAGTTTCAAATTAATGTATTTACTCTATGCTTCGTTTAGTAGTATGTGAATTTAATACACTGTCCGAAGAAGAAAGCTAACCAGCTTTTGATCCGCGGGTGTTAGTGAATGAAAAATAACCGAAAACCGTATATGTTTTATAAGCATTTAATAAAGCAAGAAATTAATAGTAAATAAAAACAGTTTTGCAGGTATCAGTGCTCTGTAAACTTTTAGGAGTACCTTTAATTGTCCGTGGATGTTACTTTGTATCTAGCAATGTCTTGTAAAAGCAGTTCCCCATAGATCTGTATGTCCTCTTACGCATGCCAAAGTGGGAGCAAAAAAAAAAGGAACCCTCGTGCGTATTTCGGACCTTTATACTATATGCCAACATAACATCAGCAGAAGGAAGTTAATTTTGTCCGCTGAGCACTCATCTATTTACTGCGTACTACACCCTCAAAAGAAGGGACACAACTCGTGTTATTCCTAGGGTTCTTTCCTTTCAACTCTAATTTTAATTCCAATATCAAGTACAAGACTCCAATGTGCTTACAAGTATTAGGTTGGTGCAAAAATAATGACGTAATAATGTCGTTTTTGACGTATTTTTTAACGTCAAAAACGACATTATTACGTCATTATTTTTGCACCAACCTAATAACTGTTAGGAATATAAGTACTTATATAGTGAATAAAATATTTATAAGTTTGTATAAAAATACTTATGTTTTAAATGAATTGTAATTCAAGGTACTTATAAGTTTGAATAAAATTGTTTATGTTTTGACTAAAAATACTAACGTTTTGAATAAAATTAAATTAAATTTCAGAATGAGAGGTACTTATGTTTTGAATAAAAGTACTTAGATTGTGAATAAAAGTACTCACCTACTTTTATTATAAAATAGATTTACTTAAATTTTGATTAAAAAGTAAGATTTTTGAATTAAAATTATTTTTGTTTTGAACAAAAGCTATTTATGTTTTGAATAAAGTATTTATTTTTTAATAAAGGTATATATGCCTTGAATAAAAGCACTTATATTCTGAATAAAAATATTTATATTTATAAAAAAAAAATTAATATTTATAAAAAATTTGTTCTTATTCAGTTTATTAAACAGGTTGTTAATTTTTTTTTTTCTTTAAAACGGAAAATAACTGGGTTGAAAATAATTCACTAAGAATGTACTAAACGATCCTAAAGCAAGGATCCTCAAAAAAAAAAGACAAAAAGGTTTGATCTTCGATAAAAAGGAAGAAAGGAAAGATAATAACAAAGGTTGTTAATTTTTTTTTTTCTTTAAAACGGAAAAAACTGGGTTGAAAATAATTCACCAAGAATGTACTAAACGATCCTAAAAAGGAAAAGAACATGATATCAAAACAGGCCGCTGGGTGTGGACCAGATGTCGGTCAGAGCCTCTGACTGACCTTAATTTTTGTTGAAAGAATAGAATTGGAGATATCGGTCGCGAGCGCTGACCGACATTTTCGTAGAAGAATTCTTATCAAAATAACGAAAGGTAACTTTTAAATTAGAATAATAGAAATGAATTTTACTTTAGTCAGAGAGAAAGTGTCTTTGGGTTGGGGAAGTGACTGGTGAAAACGATATACGGAATTGACCTGTTAAGAATTGGACACCCACGTTAAGAAAGTAGAGATATTTCGACCTAGATAATTAAGATTCTCGGCTATCAGGAAAAACAAAGAGGTAAAAAGAAGAGCAATTGTTTTTGGACCACGGAGGGCGCCAGGAAGGCGGAAAAGATCCTTTCTAAAAGTCAAGACTAATTAGCAGCGGGCTGTTTGACAAAGTCCAGGTGAGAGAGGGCAAGGATTGTCATTTTGCGTACGTGCAAAAAGGTGCGAAATCGGATTTTTTTTTTTTTAAAACCAGCACGATGTAACCACACCCGCCAACAAAAGGGAGAGGTGTTCGGTCAATAACAATTGGTCGAATACAATCACGTGACCGCGGAAGAAGAAGGAAAGAAAAACCTCGATCAATAACTGTTGGACGAGGCGGTCACGTGGGCTGCGGAAAAGAAGAGAAAGAAAGGTTCGATCGGGAACGATTGGTTGAGAGCGATCACCTGACATGAGAGAGACTAAGAGAAATAGATATGCGCCGCCCCCAAGAGCACTGTGAGAAAGTAGGGGTGAAAACAATAACGATAATGGAAAGTCAAAATTAATACGGCTTTTGAAATTATCGAGAAACCCCTGACGCCGACCGACCCACCCCGGTTTGTTGCGGCGTCAATATAAGCAGGACCCCAGTCGGCAGAAATCAGTTGGAGCCTCGGATGAGTGAAGTTGGAGTTGGAGCTGAAGTTGAGTTGAAGTTGAGTTGAGGTTGGAGTTAGGTTGGGCGTGAGTTGCAGTTCACCCTCGGACGACAGAAGAATCCTCGAAACAAGAAATCCTTCCAGCCCAAGTTGAAGACAAGAAATCTTCCACCGAATTGAAGCAAGAAATCTTCCACTGAATCGAAGCAAGAAATCTTCCACTGAATCGAAGCAAGAAATCTTCCACTGAATCGAAGTTGAAACAAGAAATCTTCCACCGGTTGAAACAGGAAAACTACCAGTCTAAACAGAACGAAGAAGAAGAAATACAACTCAAGTCGGAGAGAAGAATCAACTGCGAATGATCGATAGAAATTAGCCCCAGTGTCGAACTGAACCACACTCCGACATACATGCATGATTCTAGAAAGTAGGTAATTCGACATTTTTCTATTGTGTGATAGAAGCTTGGTGCCATAGTCCACAGAGCGGGTCGGGAAATGAGAACAATTTTGTTTTTATGTAACGGACTTTAAGATATAAAAGGTTGTTACCCTTTTATCAGCAATTTTGTTTGGTGTCGTGAGTTTTTATTTTATTTGTGTTTTGCCACCCCGTCGGACTCAACTTGTATCGGCCCCGATCCCTGCTGGTCCCGTCTGTCTAAGATCTAAACACAGCGTGGGTAGACAGACCGGAGAACGGTATAGTTGCTTTAGTGACCAGGTATTGGAAGCGAGTCGGGAAAGGCGAGGCTGGTGATCATCTGACCAAAGGGTTGGAGCGGCACGCTTGGACCCAGGAGGAGCGACCAGGAGGAGCGACGTCACCGTTGGCGCCGTAACCAAAGGATCCGGCACTGGGCCAGGTGTGTAACCGTCACAAGTGGTGCCGTGACCAAGGATCAACCCTGAGACAACCACGTCACAAGTGGTGCCGTGACCAACGGATATGAGACAACCACCATATGGTGCCGTGGTGACCGAGGGATTTCAACCCTGAGAAGACCACGATCGACCGCCGTTGCTGAAGGTTCAAGCAGAAATCAGAACGACCCGGGACCAAAGGAAAAGAAGGAACAGAGTCGTCTGTAAGGTAGGACACCTTGTTTATTTCCCTACCTCGATTGTTGCTCTCTGTAGACATGTCAGATTATGAGTCGGATAGAGCAGTGGGGGGTGAAGAAGAAGTAGGGCGGGGGTTGTCAGTAGATTTAAGGGGGCTGTTGGGTGGACCGAGGGTCCCAGTGTTTGATGGTAGTGGGAAGGAGTTCAGGAACTGGCTGACAATCCTCGAAAAGAGCCGAACCATCTACGAGCTCTCGGACCAGGAAACCCTGTACCTGGCATACGATGCCACAAAGGGAAAAGCGTCGGAGTTCGTAAGGGGACTCTTGGAAAATCATCCCCGCTTGGCCTGGGAAGAAGTAAAAAAACTGCTGACCAAAGAGTTCGCCGACGAGGGTACGGCCATAGAGGCCATGAGGGCCCTTTTAAAACTAACACAGCTTCGGGAGGAGACCCCGGGAGAATTGGGGGCCCGAGCGGGAAGGCTATCGTCATTAGCATTCCCCGAGGTGGTCAGGGACAACGCAGTCATGCAGGCCCAACTGGCGGACCTGTATGTGGAAGCTCTGAGTGATGAGCGTGTTCGGCACGACGTCCTGAAAGAGGGACCGCTCAGACTGTCGGCAGCGATAGAGCTGGCCAGAGAGAGCCAGGGGGTATGGGATAAGGTGAAGAGGTGTGGGAAGAAGCAGACACCAAGTCAGGAGGCTGGAAGAAGGGGTAGGCGGAAGAACCCCGTATGGAATCAGAGGGTTAAGGAAGAGGTGGATCGGGCAGAAATATGGGAGGAGGACCCCAATAGAAGGGCATGGTCGACCAGGCATGGCTTTTTATAAGCCCACGCCGGGTCGATATGGGCTGGTCTGCTGGACCTGTGGGTACGAGGACCACAGGGCGGCGGAATGTCCGACGAAGTGGGGATTGCCCCCAGACTTCAATCAGGACAGATGCACCAGGTGTGGTAAGAAAGGACACCTGGCCAAGTGGTGCGGGCTGAAGAAGGGTGCCCCACCGGTGTTGACAAGGAAGGCTGAGCCCAAGAGACCGGACCAGGGAAAAGCCAGCGGGCCACCCCAGAATTAAGAGGGAGGGTGGCCCCGTTAAAGAGGAGAGAAATAAAGGCTTGGACCAGTGGGTGGGCGAACCGCTTGGATAGGGGACGGGTTACCCCGAGGATAGACACAAGGCCAACCCAGTTAAAAAGAGAAAGAGCAAGATGTTGGACATGTGGTCGGATGGGCCACTTTGCGGCAAGCTGTCCGACAAGAAGGTGCTGGCTTTGCAGGAGGCCAGGACACCTGAGAAGAAACTGTATTCTTAGAAACGGCCACGAGAGACCGAGAGAGGTCCGGCCGGGGTCACCCAGGTGCAGGGGGCGCAGAACTCCACCTCATAAAAGAAATGAAGATGAATTATTATTACCGGCGCCTATGGCTGGGTTAACCCAAAGGTGGGGACCCAGGAAGAAGAAAGCCCAGGTGTTCTCTTCGCTAACGCAAGAGAGAGAACTATCCTGTAAAGCAGAGATAGGTGGTAGAGAGATGAGGGCCTTAGTGGACACAGGAGCATCTGTGTCATTGATGAGAGAGGAGATATACAGGCGGGTGAAACGGAAGAGAAGGTTACGAGAAGCGGACATAGAGATCACGCAAGCAGACGGGGCCCCCCTGGAGATAAGGGGATGGTGAGGCTCCCGGTGAGGATTGGGAGGGTGAAAAGCACCCAAAATTTTTATGTAACCCCCGACCTATGTACAGAGGCAATCTTGGGAGAAGATTGGCTCCGGAGCCAGAGGGCCCAGATTGAGTTTAATCCTACTGTGTTGGTGGTGAACGGCGAGAGAACGCCATTGGGATGCCCACCAGAGGAAGAGATAACCATAGTGGTGGAGGAAGATGTAAAGTTACCTCCTAGGACCGCAGTGTCGGGAAAGGGTAGGCTAATGTCAGAAAAAAAAAGGTACGGAGAGGACCTCTGCAGTTGGTCCCTGTAGAAGGAAAGGGCCTAGAAGATAACGAGGTAACCCTGTGCGAAACGGTAGTGGAGGCAGCCGAGTTGGTGCCCATAATGATGGTGAACCAGGCCCAAAAAAGACTATAAAAGGTTAGGAGAGGGGAGAAGATAGGAAGAGCACTTCCCCTACGAACTCTGAATCGGGTGAGATTCGAGGAGGAACGAAGGAAGCTAGTAGAGCAAACAAAAGGAATCTTAGATGAGGATATATTAGCACCGGATCAATTTAGAACCAGAGTGGGGGGGTCTGTTAAGGAACAATCGAGATGTGGTAGCCCAGTCAGATAAGGAACTAGGTCAGACCCACACAGTCGAAATGAAAATCGACACCGGAGACCACCCCCTGTGAAATTAAAACCCTACCGAACACCTATACATAAAAGACCCCTTGTAGAAGAGGCAGTAGAGGAAATGTTGGAAGCTGGGATGATCGAAAGATCGATCTCTCCTTGGAGCTTCCCAATAGTAATAGTAGGTAAGAAAGATGGCGGCCACCGTTTCTGTGTAGATTTTAGAAAGCTGAATTCTATATCGAAGCCGTTGGCGGTGCCATTGCCATTGATAGACGACATTTTGGCATTATTAGGGAAGGCAAAGTACTTCTCTACGTTGGACTTGAGGTCCGGTATTGGCAGGTAGCCCTGGATGAGGCTGACAAGGAGAAGGCCGCATTCGCGTGTCACCTGGGACTGTTTCAGTTCAGAGTGATGCCATTCGGTTTAGCTAATGCCCCGGGAGTCTTCCAACAGCTAATGTCAATAGTGTTAGGAGGATATGAGAGCTTTGCCATGGCGTATTTGGACGATATCTTGATATTTTCGGAGACAGTGGAACAACACTTTTTTCATTTAGGACAGGTGTTGGGAAGGTTGAGGAAACACGGATTAAATTGAAATTGTCAAAGTGTCAGTTTCTGAGGGAAGAAACTAGGTATTTAGGCTTCGTCATAAACGGAGACGGTATTAAACCCGACATGGATAAGGTAAAGGTCATAAGGGAAATGCCAGAGCCTAAGACAGTGAGGCAGGTAAGAGGTTTTATAGGAGCTATAGGCTACTACCGGCGCTTCGTCCCGGCATTTTCAAGAATTGCCATACCGCTAGTGGCCCTGACGAAGAAATACGCTAGGTTCAAGTGGACAGAGGACTGTCAACGAGCATTTGATTCGCTAAAGGAACAGTTGACAACCGTTCCACTGCTGACGTATCCAGACCTCAGCAAGCCCATGATATTATACACGGATGCCAGTGAGCAGTGTGTGTAGGGGCAGTACTTACCCAGCCGTGTCCTGATAAGGAAGGACCAGTGCCAGGCATACCAGAGGAAGTACCGATATACTTCCTCTCCCATAAGCTCTCAGAGACACAACAGAGGTGGCCAGTAATAGAGAGGGAAGCATATGCTATCATGTATGCTCTCCAAAAACTGGACTACTATTTAAATGGTGCGGTCTTCACTATAAAGACGGACCACAAGCCTCTGCAGTACCTATTGCAGGCAGAGTGGACAAATAATAAGAAAAATTCAACAGTGGGCACTTAAGTTAAGTGGCTACCACTGTAAGATAGAGTATTTGGCAGGAAGGGAAAACACGTGCGCAGATTTACTCTCAAGAATACCGAAGCAACTGGAAGAAAGATCTGTAAAGGTAGAACAGGGAGTAGATGATAAAGCCTATAGAATAGGAGTAATTAACTCTAATAAGCTAAAAAGATCGCCCTATGTTAGAATCGGACGAAGAAGGGGACGCCCAGATAATAACCGATCCCTACTGGACGGAAGGAATCGGAAAGGAGCAAGCAGACAGTGAAATAGCTGCTCTAAGAGAGAAGGTGAAGGCAGGAGAGACCACCAAGTATGCCATAATAGAGGAAAGGCTGTATTATCTCTCAGGAAGGGATGAAGAAATCAAACCCAAGTTGTATGTGCCCAAAAGTTTAAGACCAGAGATATTGGAACAGTGCCACGAGAGGTTGGGTCACATGGGAATTGATAGGACATGTGATCTCATAGGAAGAAAGTACTATTGGCCCAAACTGTACGGAGAAGTCACTAACTATGTTCGGAGTTGTGTAGTGTGCCAGTCGCAGAGCAGAAGGCAGGAATTGGCACCCTTGGAGGAGACAGACGTACCAAACTTTCCCTTCGAGAAAGTGAGTATGGATGTATCAGGACCATATGGGGAAACTGCACAAGGAAACAACTATATAGTGAGTTTTGTCGATTGGCTAACAAATTGGCCTGAAGCATTTGCAGTACCAGACAAGAAGGCCAGAACTGTGGCCGGGTTGATAATAAGCGAAATCTTCCCTAGGTATGGTGCCCCTGTGCAATTGGTAACAGATAATGGCACGGAGAATGTGAACAGCATCATGAGAGAGGTTTTGACAGGTTTGAATGTAGAGCACATAAAAACATCCCCATATCACCCCCCAGGGAAATGCTAAAGTGGAAAGGTTTCATAGAACCTTGGGAGATGTATTGGCCAAGTTGGTCAGAGAAAACACTGGAAATTGGGACTTGTATTTGACGCAGGCTCTGGCGGCCGTGAGGTTTACGATAAACGAAACCTCCAGATTTTCTCCTTATTTTTTGTTGTTTGGCAGAGACGTGGTCCTGCCTGTAGATAACCTACTGAAGCCCCGAAGAAGGTATATGGGAGAAGATCATCATCAACTATTGCTGGAACAGCAACATAAGATATTCGTACAGGCCAGAAGAAGAATAAAGAGGGCCCAGAAGAAAAGAAATGAAAGGGTGAATGCTGAAAGAAAGGTGGTAGAATTGAGGTTGGAGACCCTGTCTACTATAAAATCCACCAGAGAGAGAAGGAAAACTAGACCAGAGATGGGAACCGTACTACCGGATAGTAGAGCAGACGGGCCCCGTATCATATGTAATATGGGATCAAGTGGCAGGACGAGCGAGGAGGGTTCATGCCAATGATCTGAAGAAGGCTGAAATAGCTAACCTGGAAATGAGCGAGCCGAGGCCTAAGAAGACAAGGAAAAGGAAGGTAACTCTGGTTGAACCGGAAGAAATGGAGACGGAGGAAGACTCCGAGGAAGATGAGGAGATAGGTCGACTTGACCAGATAAACGAAGCAGTCCGAGTGACGGAGTTGGAACCCTCAGCGGGGATTAGCGATGTTCAGTCGTCGACTGAATCAGTGCAGAGAAGACCCTGTGAAATCGCCATCGCACCCCCATGTCCGAAGAAAAGGAAGAAAAAGACGAAGAGGTCCAAACAAGCAGTCGAAGGCTTTAAAAAGAGGCACCCTGAACAGGACGAAGGGTCCAGCGAGTGGGAGGAGGAGGATCGAATACCCCTTTCCCAGCTTAAGGAAAGGATAAGGAACAAGAAAAGTTTAGACATAGAGTCGAGAGGTATCGAAGACATTCAAGGCGAAGACTCTAAACAGGAAGAAGAATCAGGGGATGAAGAAGAGGACAAGGAACCTCCTGGACGAGAATTAACCACAGCAAGAAGGTTAGAGGTTGAACAGGAATCACCTCAGAAGATAAGATCAGGGAGGGAGAAGAACCCCAAATCTCAGTAGAACAAAAGGGCTGTGCAGAATAGGAGCATTTAGTGTCGACAGATAGCGACACTGGCTCATCCAAAATCCTACTGTCTGACTATGGTAGATGTGAGTGGAGGGGATGGAGTCGCGGGCTGCACCTCACGAGGGACGGAAGAATTATTGGCATTGCTGATTGATCACCAGTAGTGTCTTAAAGTACGACCTTTAGAGTGGGCGCCACGCACACCTGACCGGACCATTCTGTCTGCTGGGGATTAGTTAGGGGAGGGAAGAGCCGAGCTTAAAAAAAAAAAAAAAAAAAAAAAGTTATGAAATAATTGAGTGATGAATCGAGCGGGACTAAGTGATTGTGAAAAATAACAACAAGAGAATTTGTTACCTTTCAGGAATGATCAAGATGAAAGGGTTGGTGATGACGATGATGGTGATAGCCACGCTGGTGGTGACGATGGCGGAAGCCGGGAAACGCAGCCGAAACACCATTTTTAAAAAAACGAGCCAAGTGATAATAACCAGGTCTAAGTGGTTGGTCACATTCGTGATAGATTTGAACCCGTATGAGTCGCTATTAGATAAGTTAGAAACGAGCTGACGCAGCTGGATGCAGCCCGATTGAAAGTGGGGACAAGATTATCCCAAGCACAAAGGGGTATCTTAGCTTATTGCACTCCCTAGAATCAGAAGCCACTATGATAGAAGCTCAATGGAAAGACATGCAAAGCTACCTGCAGGGAATAGAGTTACTGCAGACGCGGGAACGAAGATCCGTACTCCCGATTGTGGGAAAGGCGTTGAGTGTCTTGTTTGGAACAGTAACTGAAGATGACGTTAAATTCATAAGAAGGAAACTGGGACAAGTAGAAGTAAACCAGAGGACGCTTGCCCAGGTGGCAAGAGAGAGTGTGACGATATTAAATGTGACAAGGTTAGAAGTATCCAAAAATAGAGCCAGAATCAATTGGTTAATAGACAACCTGGCGAAATTGAGACAAGAGGTAATTAATAATACAGAAACTGTAATGGTTGAATTACAGGAAATAAGTGGATTCATGCAAAAATATTTCCAGCTAATGACGATTACGAATAAAGTACGACAAACTAGTCAGTCGTTGACGACCTTGCTGGAACACGTGAGAGCACAATTAGACATGCTGTCATTAGGACACCTCTCCCCAAGTATAGTAAACCCGGGTCACCTAAAGGAAGCATTACTGGGCATACAGACCGAATTGCCCCGCCATTTAAGGTTACCAGTGGACCCCACTAAAGAATTGTGGATGTACTATAATGCCCTTGGATGTGTGACCTTGTTAGAAAATAGACGATTATTGGTAGTGATATCTGTCCCGTTACTAGATAGCGAGAGTATATTCGAGATATACCAGGTTATAAACTTACCCATTCCCTACCCCAGAAGAGATCAAGGTTTGGGAATGATAGCAAGGTACAAGGTGGAAGCAGACTACATAGCATTAAATTCGGGGAGAACGAAATTCATGTTGCTATCAGCTGAAGAAGCTAGAAGGTGTAGAGATGATACCCTGGGGACTTGTACCTCGTTGAGCCCTATCTATAAAACTGGTAACCGCAAACTGTGCATACTAGAATTGTTTGAAGGGAGGGGAGAAGGAATCAAAAGAATCTGCCAAGTAGAGGTATTAACAAACTCGGCGTTACCACAAGCTATCAGTGTTTCAGACGGGGTGTGGGCAGTAGCCACCCAGAAACATATCAGCCTGTCTAGGGTATGTGGGGGAGAGTCCACAAGGACATTAAGAATAAGGCCACCGTTATCCCTGGTGTCGCTACCCATGGGATGTTCGGCGGTTGGGGTGTCCATCTCCTTGCCCCCTATTACCAGATGGAAGAAAGGTATGAAGAAAAAAGATTCACTCGTAGAGATGATTGGTAGAGGCTTAGTCAATTGTACAGAATTATGGGAGCCGATAGTGAAGAGATTCTCTAATGTTACCTTAAATAAGATGCCAGTATTAATGAAGCCAATAGAAAAGATCGATATGGATCACTTAAGAGATAAGTTAAGTGCGTTGGGAGACGAAGGTGTAGCTTGGGAAGACGATGAGCAGATCGCGATAAGTTGGTCAATAGTAATGGGTACATTCCTAGTTGTAGCCATCGGGGTGTAATAATATGGAAGATTAAGAGTAGGAGAAGATTAGCGAACGACAGTCTAGTGAGCATGCAACAACTCGAGAGGGAGATGCCGAGCGGTGTTCCTCACTCAGACAGAACTGGCGAAGAAATTGCTGGAAGACCAATGGAGGAGGCTGGCGTGAGACCACCACGTGCGGCGGAAAAACCTCCCACAGCAGAGAGGAAAACATTGACCAAGAAGAACAAACCCTAAAGGAACACATCTGCACCTACAGACACACGAAAATGAAAACATTTCATTGCATGTAGAACAAAAGAAAATGAAAAGAACATTTCATTGCATGTAGATCAAAAAGAAAATGAAAAGAACATTTCATTGCATGTAGAACAAAAGAAAATGAAAAGAACATTACATTGCATGTAGAAAAAAAAAGAAAATGAAAAGAACATTTCATTGCATGTAGAACAGAAGAAAATGAAAAGAACATTTCATTGCATGTAGAACAAAAGAAAATGAAAAGAACATTTCATTGCATGTAGAACAAAAGAAAATGGAAAGAACATTACCCTTGCATGTTAGAAAGTAGAATAGAATTGCATGAGACGAATGCATGGTGCATGTTAAATGATGTAATTGGGTTTAGGTGTCATTTACGGGTAAATGACAAATCGGTTAGGGAGGATTATGGCACCTTGCATTTATTGGAAATATTCATAGAAATATGAGTTAATTTTTCTTATTCAGTTTATTAAACAGGTTGTTAATTTTTTTTTTTCTTTAAAACGGAAAATAACTGGGTTGAAAATAATTCACTAAGAATGTACTAAACGATCCTAAAGCAAGGAAAAAAGAAAGAAAGGAAAAAGGAAGAAAGGAAAGATAATAACAAAAGGGGAAAGAAAGGAAAAGACATGATATCAAAACAGGCCGCTGGGTGTGGACCAGATGTCGGTCAGAGCCTCTGACTGACCTTAATTTTTGTTGAAAGAATAGAATTGGAGATATCGGTCGCGAGCGCTGACCGACATTTTCGTAGAAGAATTCTTATCAAAATAACGAAAGGTAACTTTTAAATTAGAATAATAGAAATGAATTTTACTTTAGTCAGAGAGAAAGTGTCTTTGGGTTGGGGAAGTGACTGGTGAAAACGATATACGGAATTGACCTGTTAAGAATTGGACACCCACGTTAAGAAAGTAGAGATATTTCGACCTAGATAATTAAGATTCTCGGCTATCAGGAAAAACAAAGAGGTAAAAAGAAGAGCAATTGTTTTTGGACCACGGAGGGCGCCAGGAAGGCGGAAAAGATCCTTTCTAAAAGTCAAGACTAATTAGCAGCGGGCTGTTTGACAAAGTCCAGGTGAGAGAGGGCAAGGATTGTCATTTTGCGTACGTGCAAAAAGGTGCGAAATCGGATTTTGTTTTTTTTAAAACCAGCACGATGTAACCACACCCGCCAACAAAAGGGAGAGGGTGTTCGGTCAATAACAATTGGTCGAATACAATCACGTGACCGCGGAAGAAGAAGGAAAGAAAACCTCGATCAATAACTGTTGGACGAGGCGGTCACGTGGGCTGCGGAAAAGAAGAGAAAGAAAGGTTCGATCGGGAACGATTGGTTGAGAGCGATCACCTGACATGAGAGAGACTAAGAGAAATAGATATGCGCCGCCCCCAAGAGCACTGTGAGAAAGTAGGGGTGAAAACAATAACGATAATGGAAAGTCAAAATTAATACGGCTTTTGAAATTATCGAGAAACCCCTGACGCCGACCGACCCACCCCGGTTTGTTGCGGCGTCAATATAAGCAGGACCCCAGTCGGCAGAAATCAGTTGGAGCTGAAGTTGGAGCTGAAGTTGAGTTGAAGTTGGAGTTAGGTTGGGCGTGAGTTGCAGTTCACCCTCGGACGACAGAAGAATCCTCGAAACAAGAAATCCTTCCAGCCCAAGTTGAAGACAAGAAATCTTCCACCGAATTGAAGCAAGAAATCTTCCACTGAATCGAAGCAAGAAATCTTCCACTGAATCGAAGCAAGAAATCTTCCACTAAGTTGAAACAAGAAATCTTCCACCAAGTTGAAACAGGAAAACTACCAGCCCAAGCAGACGAAGAAGAAGAAATACAACTCAAGTCGGAGAGAAGAATCAACTGCGAATGATCGATAGAAATTAGCCCCAGTGTCGAACTGAACCACACTCCGACATACATACATGATTCTAGAAAGTAGGTAATTCGACATTTTTCTATTGTGTGATAGAAGCTTGGTGCCATAGTCCACAGAGCGGGTCGGGAATTGAGAACAATTTTGTTTTTATGTAACGGACTTTAAGATATAAAAGGTTGTTACCCTTTTTATCAGCAATTTTGTTTGGTGTCGTGAGTTTTTATTTTATTTGTGTTTTGCCACCCCGTCGGACTCAACTTGTATCGGCCCCGATCCCTGCTGGTCCCGTCTGTCTAAGATCTAAACACAGCGTGGGTAGACAGACCGGAGATCGGTATAGTTGCTTTAGTGACCAGGTATTGGAAGCGAGTCGGGAAAGGCGAGGCTGGTGATCATCTGACCAAAGGGTTGGAGCGGCACGCTTGGACCCAGGAGGAGCGACCAGGAGGAGCGACGTCACCGTTGGCGCCGTAACCAAAGGATCCGACACTGGGCCAGGTGTGTGGCAAGAAGTTCATGGGAAGAGATAACGGTTAAACTTAGACTTGAAGAGATCAATATTGTAGTAATCGGGAAAATATCCTGTCGGGAGTCTGTTCCACAAAACAACAATCCTTGGGAAGAAACTGTCCGAGTAGAACTTACTCCTTACTAATGGAATACGAAGGGAATGACGAGGATTCATCCTCGTGTACGTGACGTAGCGAGTCCCAGTTACTATGGTCAAGTCCAGTGGGACCAAAGAATATAACTCGGCAGAACACATGCCATAGAAATAATGATAGTTTAGCGATTCATCACCCACAATGCCGCGTAGACGCTTTTGAACTCAAAACAGGCAAGTGAGAACCGGGCAACTCTAGCAGCAATACTCCGTGTTCAGTCTAACCTGGCTTTTGTAAAGACAGAGTATAGCAGAAGGAGTCAGATACTTCCTGGAGCGGTAAAACGTTACGCCAAGAATTTTGATATACCGGGTGTAACAGCAAAATTGTCTAAATAGCGTAACAGCATGCGAATACTGTCCATCCCACAAAATGTTTAATATCTAAAAAAAACAAAACACTAAACTAATTGAGTTTCTTTTTGCCAGGTTTTCAGATAAGACGTTTAGCCATCTTGTCACCATTTGTCGTAAGAATCACAAAAAAAACTTTCAGTTATTCAGCTAGAAAGAAAACAGGTTAAAAATCGTTTTGTGTCTATGTCCTCGCAATTGAGCAATGGTGAGAGGAAAAAGATCATTCAGGCCTTCAGTAATAGTAACAACATTCATACTCTGGCTTCCATCTTCAAAGTTCATTCAAGAACCATCAAGAGGGCGGTGAATAAGTTTAAAAAAGAGGGAACAGTAGAAAGAAAAACTGGATCAGGAGGTCACAACTACAAGTGGGATCTTCATTTTAACTTAGACCTAAATACATTCTTATTGGTCAAAGTAGAATCCAATAGTATCATAAAGACCTCGGAAATTCCAGTAAGATATCTTTAATCATTTCTAAGATACAACGGTTCAAAGTTTAATCTAACAATTGGACAATTTAGCTCTTACACCATTTGGAAAATTTTGTTGTAAGTTTAATGCACTTAGAACAGAATAAGCATACCGTGGAAAAATTATTTGAAAAACCTGCAAGAATGTCTTAACTAAATAAATACAGTACTCCGGGGTTGGGAATCATGTAACTGAGCTGGTACTTGTATTTGGTACACAAGTGTACACACAACAGTTATTAAAATTAAAATCTTAGGCACATTTATTTCGCATTTCTATTTATAAAAAAAAAAAGCCGGCAACAAGTTCGCACTTCTCCGTTGTGGAACTCTCTTCCGGTTGCTTGCTTTCTAGTCAACTTTGATCTTCAGAAACTTAAATGCAATGCCACTCGCTATCTACTGCATTCTTTATACCTGCTTTTTTATTGTTCTCTTCCCTTGATGATGCTTTTTTCTTTTCTTTTTTTCATATTCTTTCACGCTCAGTAACACCTTGCGTCTTAGGGGTTTTATTACCTTGCTTGGGATGAAATGCTTTCAAAATACAGGCGACCGTAAGAGAACTAGCTAGATTTATTATTGGTTGGCACAATCTCAACAATATACAAATAGGCAAATCATATTGTGTTGATGACAGACAAAGAAAGAAAACTATAGGAACTCATATAAAGGAATCGTAAAATAAAAAACTCAGTATCAATTGTAAGAAAAAAACAGAATATATAGTCGGCAGCAAAAGAAACAAGAAGATACGAGCTATGAATTGAAGCTATCAAAAATGGAAAAGGCAAATATGTAGGAAGTGCTATAAGAGAAGATGAAAAATGTAATACAGAAATCAGAAGATGTATTGGAATAACGAGAGAGATTACCTCCGAAAAGCTAAACAATTTAGAAACAAGAACATTTCCTCAGAAACAAGAAAAGAGTACTGAATTGCTATGTAATAGCAATCTTTATATATAGCATTGAATGCTAGACACTTTTCTCGCGACAAAGATATCGTTCTACAGAAGGATGCTGAGAATAGCATGGACGGAATATGTGAGCAACGAGGTCGTTTTAAGGATAATGAAAACAGAATCATAAAAAGGAATCTTAAAATTTCTGGGATTCATTATTCATGGGTTGGGAGAATTTGATACTCACGAGATATATTAAAGATAAATGAATAGAGGGAAATATCGAGTAAGTTACCTAACGTGATCGTGTAAATCGATGACAAAATTGAAACTTTGATGGATAATAAGAGGAAAGGAAGTCATGAAGAGCCATGATCATCCGGGTTATGATAGAACACGTCATATAAAAGAAGAAGCAGCTAAATAAAAATAGATCAGACTTATAAAAATGTATATCCATTTATTGAACATTGTAAGTTTAAAATAAGCTTTAAAACACTAGTTTTGAAAGTGGGTGGCGGTTTATTTGCTGTCAGCTGGCCTTGGAAAATAGAATCAGAGAACGGGGTTCAAATCCCAGCTAAGACTGTTAACTGGCCATCAGCGCGTTTTAAGTAATAGTATTATCCATTACTTTTTGTAAATGAGAGAGCGCAGTCTGTTCTACTATTTGACCCATAGCTGAGGGAGTGGTTAAGAGCTGAAACCATTCCTTTCCCGGGAGTATTTGTGCGAAAGTAAACGCAAAGAATTTGGTTAGAATTCTGAACACGGCTCACTGATTTCTCTGACAAAAAGAATGAAAAAGTTCTTACTTTAATACCAAAATGTTTCATCATATCTAGCCATGTAGAGCCGATATCTCCGAAATTGTAGTAGAAAAAGGTTTTAAAAAAAAGTCCGTCTAGTTTGCCGGTCGAGAACGGAGTTTCTTCGCTGCTTTTATCTTTGCCGATCGTGTGGGTTTACCCTTTGTTATTAACTTTTAACTTATATATAAGGAGAGATAATTGTTTTCGTATGTCAACAGATCTTTGAAAATATCTTATATAACTAAAAACTAAGTTCCCCGTGATAATTTATAGTTTAAAATTAGTAAAATCGACCTTGCTAACCAGACGTTGATTCGAAGTTAAACTGGTATAACACGACAGGCTATATAACGGTTCCGTGTAGGTTCAATTCCTGTCGGAGAACACATATTTTCTATTAAAATTTCTCGGACGTTCAGGCCAGTAAATGTTATTAATACTGTTTATTATAAACAGAACATTTACTTAAATATTTGTTTCGATATAAATAAAGTATAACAATAAAATATATTAAAATAATTTTCGCGCTTTATTCATTTACTATTTTGTGACGTCATTTGTTTACGTTTAGATACACTTCCAGCAGATATGATCGTTAGATGGAAATCATTGAGAACTGTAGTTTAAAAGCAGTAAAATCGACCTTGCTAACCAGACTCTCCTTCGTAGCTAAACTGGTACAGCACGTCAGACTACATGACGGTTCTGTGTAGGATACTGGTTCGATTCCTGTCGGACGACGCATATTTTCCATGAAATTTTTCGGACGCTCAGGTCGGTAAATGTCGTTAATACTGTTTATTATAAACAGAGCATGTGCTTAAATATTTGTGTCTATATAAATAACGTATAACAATAAAATATATTAAAATAACAACTGTTTATATTTCTGAGATGGGGTATTATGACTGTTTACAACATTATTTGCATCATTTAGACTGTTGTCCTTATCTTTCTTCCCATATTCATTTGGTTTCAGCTGCTATACGCTCCGGCCTTCTTAAGGTGGAATTTGAAACTGAACCCTTTATTTAGTTCACGGGGGGGGGGGTAGATTGTTCTAATACCACGCTTTTTTTTTTTTTTTTTTTTTTTTTTTGGATATCTCAATTTCAGTTAATTCCCTTAAGTATCTGTCTATATTCCTGAGAGGAGGTATTATGTACACTATTTACATTATTCAAAAAGGCGTGGGTTAGATCCAGTGACAGGACCCAAAGAGTGTGAGTTCAATACCCGGTTAAGATAGTGGAGAACTTGGAGGGGGAATTAACAGGAGATAGCTGATAAGTGACATCCATTAAACACGGCACGTGGAACTAGAACAGTCTACCTCAGTGAGCGAAATAAAGAGTTCAGTTCGACATTCTAACCACCTGAAGAAGGCCGGAGCGTACAACGGCCGAAGCGTTGTAATAAATATGGCGACAAAGATGAGGACAACAGTCCGAATAATAATCTAGATAATGTAATTCCTTTAACTCTCAACTCTCCAAGGTTTTGTTCCCTCTGACCTGGCCAGAGATTGAACTCACAACTCTTTGGGTCAAGTTACTTTTTGGATTACTTCAATCAACTCTTATGTCCACTGGGCCGGAGAGTACATCGGCCGAAACGTGTTGAATATTCTAAAGATGAGGACAACAGTTCAAATGACGTAAATAGTGTAAATTGGAAATGCGTAAATAGAAATGAAAATCTTCTTACTTGAAAGTTAGTGTTTCATTACAGGTAGCCATGTTGAGCCGATATCTCTGGAGTCGTAGTAGATAAGAAAGAAATCCGTCTTGTCTGCTGATCGGGAACTGAGTCTCTTCGCTTGTTTTATTTTTCAGCTTATGTATTTTGTTCCATGTAACCTTTTATTCTTAACCTTTGGATTATACATAGTTTATATATAAAGGGAGATTTTATTTTTGTAGACGAACACTTCTTATCTTCTCATATAAATACGTCGTGCCAAACACTGAAGTTAGCAGACAAAAGATTTTTATAAAAGAACCTATTTTATCTGAGAGCTACAGGTACAAGTCAATTAACTTTTTCTTTTGGAATTTGGGTATATTTTTCTATAATTTTGATGAAAAATAAAATCATGTGCGAGGTACGATAGATTGGCAATTACTGTATTCTTACCGTTTTTATCCTAAAGTTCAGATGTCATATAATTTGTTTTCATTAACTTTGCTGGTGGTAAGGCAGCTTTTAGTCATATATTTCTAAAGTATCGTTTTTTTTTTTTTCTGCATTCATAGTTGATGATTGAGTTCCGTATTTCATTTCTTGTCTAATTTTGCCGTTTTTTTTCTATTTGTTTTTGGTGCATGCATTATTTTTTCCGATAAATTTTCCAGATTTCGTTTAAGACAACGTTTAAGAAACCAATCAAGTCCGGAATCAAGTCCTTTTGGACTATTTTGATGTTCTTCAGATCCGGTGGTTTTTTGGTTTGTTTTTTTTTTTTTACATCGCTTCATTTTTTTTTTTTTTTTTTTTGTATATTATTTGTTTGATTGCAGATCTTAGTAATCACTATCATAAGCTTTTGGCTTCGTTACTGTGTATATATATATATATATATATATTGCATCATTTAATATATATATATGTATATATATATACTAATGATGCAATATGATAATCCGTATAGAATTTCCAGGAGGATACAGGTCCAGAGAGAGCTCTATATCAAAAGACAGAGCAAATTTATTATTAATTAAAGAATATCAAACACTTAAAATCCTATAGGCAATAATTTTTATTTCATATAAGCTTAAAAAAAACAGCAGCTCTCAGTCTTCAAAACCTGCAAACAAATCACAAATGAAATGGAAAAAATATTCTGTGTTAAAATCAAGAGATATTGCTATCTTATTTAGGGACTGCGAAAAAGCCGAGTGTTGAACTATTTTGACACATTGACCTCAGTCTGTCATTTGAGTATGGTGGACGGGCTTAAAGTGTAATTAGTTCATTGTGAATCTGAAACAATCCCGTCTGTTTCTGTCAACGACCACATTCTCAATTCTGACCTATTTCATTCAACAAATTATTTGTAAATAATATTAAAAGAGAACATTTTAAAAGATTTTTAAATTACCAAAAAAAAATTGATAATCTTATATATATATATATATATATATATATATATATATATATATATATATATATATATATATTGTGTTTGTGCGTGTATTTAGGTAGCATTTTTTCATTAATGCAAGTTTCATTAAATAATATGGACAAGTTTAAACCAACATAGTTTACAAATTCAAGTGCCTTTTGGGAGATTGTATCTCCAATGGATTAAATAATATTTATGTTGGTCACACCACAAACTCGCTTTCACGACGCTTGACTCTACATTTGAATGATAACTCTAACATTTTTAGGCATTTAAAACAACATGCCTGGCCGTGTACACAATTCCGTAAAATCCTTGTTGAAAACACAATTATACTTAAACATGAAAACAATAAACAAAAACTAGAGATTCTTTAAACTATTTAGATAAAATAGTTGAAACCGAACCTGAGCAAAATAAACTATGAAAACTTCACAAATATAACTAAATGCCTATAATTGATAACAGAAGCCATTGGTTTATACCAACGATTTCCTATATTTAACAATTGTCGTTTTCGCTCACGCGTGGTCATGTGTGATGTCATGGGCCGCGGTGTGATTTTCGCTTCCAGCGTCTCGTATGCACGAGTTGGTCGTTGCTTCAAAATCTTCTATGCAAACAAACACGACTATTATTGCTGCTATGTCCGTGCATTGTTTAATTTATTGTAATGTAATTGTCATCTGATGTAAGCCGAAAGCTTAGATAGGATTAAAAACATCTATCAATACGTTGATTTTCTTTCATCTTTCAATGATAATGTTATTAAGCTTATCAGACGATATGAAAGGAATTTGATTAAAATAGACAAAACTTATCTATATTATTTAATGAAACATGCATAACTATATATATATATATATATGTGTGTGTGTGTGTGTGTGTGTGTGTGTATATACACATCTGTCTGTCTCTCTCTCTCTCTCTCTCTCTCTCTATATATATATATATATATATATATATATATATATATATATATATTTCTGTCTGAATTTTTGGGATGATGAGCTATCATTATTTACGGTGTTGACACGCGGACTATTGCCCTCATCTTTCTTGTTTTTATAACAAAAATATCATTTTTAGTTATAACAATAGCATATAAATATTATAATTAATATATAAAGTTATATGTCTGTGTGTGCATATGTGTGTGTGTGTGTGTGTGTGTGTGTGTGTGTGTGTGTGTGTGTGTGTGTGTGTGTGTGTGTGTGTGCATAAGAATTCAGATATAAATAAAAAAATATGTATGAAAAATACTATGAATAAAGATAAAAGGAAAAGTTTTTTTTTATACCGACGCGTTTCGTCCACTGATAAATTTGGCTTGATAAAATCCATCAGAAGGCGAAACACTTCAGTAAAAAAAGTTTTCCTTTTACATTTATTCATATATATATATATATATATATATATATATATATATATATTTCTGTCTGAATTTTTGGGATGATGAGCTATCATTATTTACGGTGTTGACACGCTGACTATTGCCCTCATCTTTCTTGTTTTTATAACAAAAAATAGCATTTTTAGTTATAACAATAGCATATAAATATTATAATTAATATATAAAGTTATATGTCTGTGTGTGCATATGTGTGTGTGTGTGTGTGTGCATAAGAATTCAGATATAAATAAAAAAATATGTATGAAAAATACTATGAATAAAGATAAAAGGAAAAGTTTTTTTTTATACCGACGCGTTTCGTCCACTGATAAATTTGGCTTGATAAAATCCATCAGAAGGCGAAACACTTCAGTAAAAAAAGTTTTCCTTTTACATTTATTCATATATATATATATGTTATTGTTAATTGTAAGAAATTCGGGAGCGTGCGGTCGCAACGCTAAGGTTGAATTTTTTGATTGAAAATTTGAAAGAGAGAACATTTTTTTTTTTTTTACTAATATGGTAATTGGAGAATTCTTTTGTTGTAGTAGTTTTTTTCAGTCGATGTGGCATGAACTAAATTGTTCAGTAAATAGAGCAATGTCGCAGCTATTATCCCAGAAGTTTCACGTCGGATCAGTTCTTTTTAAATCAAATATGTGGTGCAGTTCAATTTATATTACATGAATCATTCATACCAAAAACTGATTAGTGAAGTTAATGATATAAATGGCGAGAATACATCTTCGCAAACAAATTTACTAAATCATTATTATCTCCAAAAATTCTTTGAAGCTAAAAATATTTTCTGGCTTTTAAAAAAAGCTGCAAAGGGTTGATAAACCGTAGAAAACGAATCAATCAAAAATATATATATATATATATATATATATATATATATATATATATATATATATATAGAGAGAGAGAGAGAGAGAGAGAGAGAGAGAGAGAGAGAGAAAGGGGGTGGAGAAAGAAAGAGAGTCTCGACGTATTATTTTTTTAATTTTGCACCTTATATTATATTTATACCCGGAGAACTAGTTTACGTTAATTGGTATAACGATGGTATTTTATGTAAAAAGAGAGTTATCCCCCGTGATAGCTTGTTTACTTTTGAAACCAAATTTAAATAATTTGTTACGATTTTTATTTATTTAGTTATTTTAATTCTTCGAATTTCGAATTTAAGAACTGAATGATATAAATTATTAATAATTAATTCTAATATTTTAGGCAACAATAATTACATACACAAGTAAAACACATAATTTCGAATCATTACCAGAAGAACTCGAACTCTATAATGGTCAGAATATATTCCGCACCTGAAGATTGCAAGAAGTGGATGAAACACCGAGTCATGCTACCGACGTTAGATATTATGTATATTCACTAATATATACTTATAGCTCTGTCACATAACATTGACCACTCTATTTATAACACTTGAGGAAGAAATATATTTATACGTATGTGCAAGTATATGTGCATGTATGTATATTTTTTATCATACCCATAGCTATATATATATATATATATATATATATATATATATATATATATATATGGGTAGCATATTTTCATTCAAGCCTTCCTTGAATAAAAAAACGATTGTGTCTACTCATTTTCATAATGATCCTTTCCAGTTGTCTAATCAGTTTCTTGATGTTAAGATGAAATTCATCAAGGAAGTTGGCATAGTTTTTTTTTAACCCACATACTTTCGATATTAATATGAATAAAGGAAAACATATGGCAAATTTGCCTTGATAAAATCTATAAGAGGACAAACACATTGGCTAAGATAAGTTCTCTTTATATTATATATATATATATATATATATATATATATATATATATATATATATATATATATATATGTGAAGAATATTTATAACTATGACCATATAACATTCATGTGGACGCTGAGATATTGTCTCGCAGTTCTCAGGCAGTATGACATCTAAGTGTCCAGATAATATTTTTAGTTGCAGAAAGAAGTAACATTAGTATTGTTTTACTTATATATATATATATATATATATATATATATATATATATATATATTTAGTTTATGCAAACTTAGTTAATCCGTATGAGTAGACCTGAGGAGGATGATATCCAGGGAGCTCAATGTAAAATTCAGAGCAGATATGTTTGAATAAAAAACAGACCACGTTAAGATTCCATGTAATAAGTTATTTCACCATAACCCCTTGAACAGGGTTCTGGATCATCAGTCTTTACTTCCAAAAGCTGAAATTAAAATGAAAAGGAAGTGGTTCCTCACTTCGTTAACTTTACGTATACTTGATGAGGTCCGTAAAAAACGTGTGAATTTCTTTTTATTCTTATATATATATATATATATATATATATATATATATATATATATATATATATATATGTTAAATGTAATAGACAACGAGTTTCTATTATGTGATCATAAGCCGTTCTAAGTTCTGTATAGTTGCTTTAATCTCGGGAGAAAATAAAAACAAACCTGTCCGTCATTTGAATATTTTTTTATTATGCTGTTCCTTGATCTAACCTTTCGACTCACATGAGCCATCTTCAGATTTAAACAAAGGTATTCACCATCAGAGATGATATTCGTTTATGTTGGCACATGCATATATATATATATATATATATATGTGTGTGTGTGTGTGTGTGTGTGTGTGTGTGTGTGTGTGTGTGTGTGTTAAAATATATTTTATTAGCAATTATAACAAAAACCTGTTATAAACCGCTACATAAATGCAATCATGTTTCAACACTGCCGGTTCTTCTGGAGAATAAACGATCAATTTATGTTTTAAAAGCAGCAATACCCTCACAGGGTATTAGCATATAACTGAATGTAATCGATTTGACTGGTATTCGAATATCTATCTATCTATCTATCTATCTATCTATCTATCTATCTATCTATATATATATATATATATATATATATATATATATATATAAATATCTAATGAAAAACAGACCACTTTAAGGTACCATTACAATAATTTATTTCACCAAAATCCTTTTCAAAGGACTCCGGATCATCAGGTAACATTTCCAACAATGAAATGAAAGGAAAATTGGGATTAGAAATTGATGGGTAGTGTAATTTTTTGTAATTTAACAGGGGGGGGGGTGAGAGTGGCAGTTACAGAGACAAGATAGAGTATAGGGAGGGGTTAATTTCATATCTCTCTTAAGCCTGCTTTATATTGGGGTAGGAGGAGTGACCGAACCTTGACCTATTTAGATGGTTAACTTAACGGAAATGATATGTAGGAAAGGGAAGGGAGAAAAAAAGGGGAAAGAAGAGATGAGACAGACGACAGTAATACATATATATATATATATATGATATAATATTGTTACAGATACAGCATATTATATTGCATCACCAATCTTTGTTGAATCCATTCTTAAGAATAGAACGTATGTTTATCGAAAACAAATGTTATGTAATGAAAAACGTTCCCAAATCAACAAGCAAAAAACCAACAAACATAATGTCTACTAGACTCACTCACACACTTATGAACATACATTTTCATCTGAATTCTACATAAACAAACTAGAATTATTATACACTTACGTAATTAAAATAATATTTATTGTTTTTCAGTTAGGCTTAATTCCTTGAATCTTTAAATGGCGCATTGTCTCTTTGAATTTGGAGCGCCACAAATTTTACTAACGTTTGGTTTAACAATTCGAATGTCCGTAAAACATGATGAACCAATAAAAATCAAAGAACACAAAAGTAAAAATTTCATTTTTTTCCATATCTCATTCTCTGATGAAGCATTAATAAATGTTTCCTATTTGCTGTTTATCTTATGAATTCTGATAGATTCCGATCCATATTTGATCCTAACTTATATATATATATATATATATATATATATGTGTGTGTGTGTGTGTGTGTGTGTGTGTGTATTCTTATATAGTATTCTTATATAGTTATAGTTTTCGATTACTAGTACCCCTGAAGATGATCTTGGAAGAAGATCTAAAGTACTTGGGAAATGAAAAAAATCCCAGAATTTCTTTCTTTTTTTTTCTTTTTTTTTACTATATCTCATTCTGATGGAGCTTTAATAAAAGAGAAACATTAGATTGATAAACGTCTGGAAAATACCAAATCCACAAAAACATCTGTCGGTGAGTAATTCCCTTTTCATCAGATTATCTTCTAGCCATAGTTCCGTCTAGAAAGTTATATATATATATATATATATATATATATATATATATATATAGAGAGAGAGAGAGAGAGAGAGAGAGAGAGAGACAGAGGCAACAGGCTGTTTCATGCTGGACGCAATCGTCAGGCCGCCTGACGATTGCGTCCAGCATGAAACAGCCTGTCGCCTCTGAGTGTTGACTTCAATGTTCACTTTTATATTTATATTTACATGCGCTCTATTTCTGATATTGAGCACTTTATCCCATAAATATAGCACACCTTAAAACTATATTTCTTCATATATATATATATATATATATATATATATAGTGTAACCCGGATATAAGAGACCCTGATATAAGAGAAACCCGGATATGAGAGATTTTCTCTGGTCCCAAATTAGAGCCTGTGTTAATGTATATAAAATAGACCAAACCCGGATATAAGAGAAACCCGGATATAAGAGACTTCTTCTCCGGTCCCGACAACTCTCTTATATCCGGGTTACACTGTATATATATATATATGAAGAAATATTTTCAGGCTACGCGTGCTGGTATTTTTCTCAGCTATTTATATATACGGGTTAGTGGTGCATTGTGGGTAGTGTATTTTGGCGGTTATTTTACCGGAAGTCGTTTATTTATTTACTTATTTATTTATTTGGGTTAAATTATTTTGCCTGTCATTATTTACTTTTTTTCTTATCTTACATATTTATTTTTTATTTTATAAACGACTTATTTTTTTATTTTTATAAACGACTTAAACTTATGAAAATATGAAACAACGACTGGGATATATCAACTGTGCTCAACATAACTGGTCACATTACGGATATTTGAAAGTTGTTGCCTTCTTGCTAGGACTTCAGGGTGGATATACCAAGTACTGTTATTTTCTTTATGAATAGGACAGCCGAGTCAGAAGTTCTCATCAAGAGAAACTGGCCATTATGACAATCACTGGAACCTGGGTGAAAAAATGTTTAGTATCCACCACTAGTTGAGGTAAAGAATGTTTTGTTACCACCTTTTGACATCAACCTTGGGCTTATGAAAAATTTCGGGAAGGCTATGGACAAAAAAAAACAGCATTAAAATATGTGAAGAATAGATTCTCCAGGAAAAGTAAAGCATCTTTGTTGGTCCTCAGATTCGTAAACTTCTTTTGGGGTGAAAATTTTGATAGAGTATTAGTGGAAAAAGGAAGAAATTGCATGGAAAGATTTCAAGTCATTGTCAACCAACTTTCTAGGCAATGGAAGAGCAGAAAATGACAGAAAATTGACAGAAGGGCCTCCTGAAGTCAGACAAACATCTTGGCTGTCACTTGTCGCTGAAGATCATCATAGACTAGAATCGCCCCTGTATCCTATACGGAGCCGCATATATATATATATATATATATATATATATATATATATATATATATATATATATATATGACGGTTCCATATAGGATACAGGTCCAATTCCTGTTGGAGGACGCATATTTTCTTTGAAAGTTTCTCGGACATTCAGGCCGGTAAATGTTGTTAATACTGTTTATTATAAACAGAGCATTTACTTAAATATTTGTATCTATAAAAAGAACGTATAAACATAAAAAAATGTCTTCATATATATATATATATATATATATATATATATATATATATATTCAATAAACCAACAAAAATTCAATAGACTTATCTTATCGGAGTTTTGTGTCAAAATGCTCGTCAGAACCAGCATCACGATAAATCTTTTTAAATTATTAACAGTTC
Source organism: Acanthosepion pharaonis (assembly GCA_903632075.3). Taxonomy (NCBI): domain Eukaryota; kingdom Metazoa; phylum Mollusca; class Cephalopoda; order Sepiida; family Sepiidae; genus Acanthosepion; species Acanthosepion pharaonis. Next base: position 710,129 of record CAHIKZ030000068.1, read on the forward strand.
TTATATTGTCGTATATATGTAATGTTATATTATCTTATACTATTATATATATCTTATATTATCATATTATATCATATATATATATATATATATATATATAGTTGACAATTTATACATTGCACAGAATTACGACAAAAAAAAGAAAATAACACTGACATTTCATTTTAACAGATATATTTACCAAAATTATACAAAAATATCTTGAAATAGCACGGCCTCCTGAAACATCGGAATCTCCTGCATATTACCAGCAATAGAGATCTTGCCGATATTAAATGATTCATTGAGATTGGTACGCCGTAAAATAAAACAAACCAAACCAAATCAATTATTTAATTCCGAAAAGATTTTTTTTTTAGTATAACCCGTTGGGTGTTTGGTTCCATCACTCTCCAGTGATGTCTTTATACACAGACTAAACTCTTTCATGTGGGCTAGCATAGCCTCTACTTCTATCTTCTTGAAAAGGTCCTCTCGACTGGTAATGTCATAAAATCGTTGACGTACAGGGGCAAAGTCACTACATTCGGTTAGAATATCTTTTAGGCTATATACCTCCTGACATGTCCCGAATACAGGAAAATGTTCATTTTTATGAGAAATGTGTGAGTGATATAGGCGTGTTCTATTCTGATTCTTGATAGGACGACCTCTTTCCCAAGAAAATCTGCGACCGTGATGCCATTCTCTTAGAATGGGCTTAACTTTGTAACGCTTATTGTTCGTCTAAATATTGCCACTTGTTCAGAATGTATATGTTTATGGTTGCTTTGAAGTCATTATAGGGAGGTTTCAAATTTGAAATGTTCGTTTTTAGGGATTCCTATACTGCTATCTCAGCTTTTCCATTTACGCATATGCCGAAAAGATGCGTCTAGATAACCAACAGAAGACATGTTTTTCTTTGCATAGTGAAACTGTTTAGTAATTCAGCTATTAAGGGATTGGTTGTATCTTTGTTTTTTCAATGCTATAAATACGGATAATGAATTTGAGAGAACTATGAAGTTGTCTGGCTCATTACCAATTAAAAATAACTGAATCGGAACTGGTGTTGTATAGTAAGGAGACAAACATTGCTTAGAGCTACAAAGGATGGGAATTTGGGAGTGGACCATTATCGTCCACGTTCTGAAGGGACACTGTACAGAAGAAAAAAAAATGGAAGTTATTTCTGTTAGTCATCGTCTGTTGCGTTATAGAGAGGGAAGACTAGACTCAGTATTTACTAAGCCTAGCTTAGTTTTAAGTGTGTAAATCACTCTTTGAAATGGCTTGTAACATATTATTTATCATCTCTCAGTTGCGTCTCTGTCCTTGGGCAGAGTGAACTCAGGGGCGACTCCGTCAAAGAACAGATTCACAACTGAGAAAAATTATACTGAAGAGGTGCCCAACCCTGGGAAACAGCTGCCCGAAGCCGCGCCCTATCATTGCACCAGGGATCGGTGCTCACAACGAGGCCAGCACAACCGTCGGTTGCGGGGGCTGCGGGTAATTTTTTGTTCCTGGCCCGGGTGTACGTGCTCGGGTCCCGTCCTTAAAAAAAAAGACTTTGTGTCACAACTCGTCTTAGTTGGGAGATAGAGTAAATACCTAGTGTCTAAATTCCTCTCGGGGTGTTTGTAACACGTCTCTTTATCATCTATTAGTTGCGTCTCTGTCTTTGGGCAGAGTGCAGTCAGGGGCGACTCCGTCAAAGGACTGTGTCGCAACTGAGGAAAATTATACTGAGAGGTGTCCAACCCTGGAGAACAGCTGCCCGAGGCCGCGCCCTCTCATTGCATCTTAAAAACTGACCTTATGTCACAATTAGTTTTAGTGGCGAGACAGATGCCTAGTTAAGCTTTAACACAACGCCATATTGATTTGTGGTCGAGACGCGTTTACAAACAATGAGTAGGCCTAGCTAACTTCGAAATGCTAGATTTGATTGGTCTTCCTGTTTTAACGACATATAAACTTATATAAATGGACACAAAAGAGACGATTGAAATTTATGAGACACATAATGAGGAAAGAGTGCTTCGAGAATGTGACACTCACAGGGCATATCGAATGCAAGAGGGACAGAGAGAATCAACGATTAACGTATCTAATGCGATGGCAGAATGAGAACTGGAATTGATAATAAGGAGACAAACATTGCTTAGATCTACAAAGAATAGGAATTTGAGAGGAGGTCATTATCGATCACGTCCTGAAAGGACACGGTACACAAGAAAAAAGTAGGAGTTATTTCTGTTAGTCGTCGTCTGTTGCTTTATAGAAAGGGAAGTCACTAGACTTAATGTTTACTAAGCTTAGTTTAGTTATAAAACAACGCCATATTGATTGTCCTGTTTTAACGACATATAAACGTAGTCGGTTATTTAAGGCTGAAAATATTTTGTAAACAATCCCTTGGGTTGTTGCTTCCATCACTCTCTAAATATCTCTGTTCTAGAAGAATAACTAGTGTTGTAATTGTTGGTATAGACTAACCTTCAAGTAGGCTAGGATAGTCCTTACTTTTATCTTCTTGAAAAAGCCCTTTAGCCTAGTCATGTCATAAAATCGTTCCTGTATAGAGGAAAAGTCACTAGAATCAATTAAAATATGTTTTACAGTATATGCCTCCTGACATGCTGTGCATTCAGGAAATCTTCATATTTTTAGGAACAATGACTGAGTAATATAAGAGTGCCTTATTCTGATTCTTGATAGGACGATTTCTTCCTTTCGAGAAAGTCTGAGACCATGATACCATTCTCTTAGAATGGGTTTCATTTTATAAAGTTTGTTGTTTGGATGATAGTTCTACAACTCTTACAACTTGGTTAGAATGTAGGAGTTTATAGTTGCTTTGAAATCTGTATGGGGAGTTTCAAATTTGAAATGTTCGTTTTTAGGAAATTCTTTGCTGTATTGTCAGCTTTTCCATTTCTGCGGATAACGATATGGCTAGGTACCCAACAGAAAACGAGTTTTTTTTCTTCTTTCTTTTAGATGCGATTAATCCCGTTTAATAATTTAACTATTAAGGGATTTGGATATGTTTCTGTTTCTCAGTGATGTAGGAAATCTGAGAAAACTATGAAATTGTCTGGGTCATTGCCAATTAAGATATTTATTTAGATATTAGTTCCTTAGCGCTATAATTTGTGGTATGAACCAACCTCCTTCAAGTATGCTAGGATAGTCAGTCTCTTCTTTGAAAATGTTCTCGATTCTTCTTTTTCTATCTGCCGTGTTCCTTCAGGACCTAGGCGATCACGGCTCTCCACAATTTCCTCTCCTTTGTAGCTCTTAATAATTTGCGTGTTTTTGTTGTTTCTCCTGAACCTTTTTCCGCCATCCATTTACTCAAGGTCATTATTTTTTCCACTCTTCCACTTGCCTTCAATCTGTCCCTGTGAGTATCAGATTTTCCAATCCCTCTTTCCTTATTATGTACCCTCGAAATTTCAACTCTGAAATTAAAACTAAAATAAAAGCTTCAAGAAAGACTTTTCATTTTTAAAAAATCATCGCGTTTTTTGAAGAGGTTCTAATATATATTAATCTACACCCTTGTACAAATTAATTAAAGCAACCGCTTCAGTTACCTTTTTTGACTCATACAGTCAGTTTTAGACTCACTAGAGTGTCAGAGTATAATCGATTTCTATTTTTCCTCAGATTAGATCATTTGCCGTGGTGTGTAGTAATATAAATCTATTTTCTAGGTGTATGATGAAATTTGTTTAGCCTTGAAAAATATTGCGAGATCCGTGATTGCATCAGATTTTCATCACGCCCAGACACTATTGTCTCGACTATCGATTAGTTGTCCTACGGCCATGATCTGCGATGGACGTTACTCCAAAGAAGCGTACGAAATTTGGCACGAACACACTGGCAGGCCTTACCAGTGATCAAATCAAAGTACTATAGACTGGTCCGGAAACTCACCTGATTTAATTCCAATCGAGAATCTGTGGTCAATTTATAATGAACGACTTCGTGGAATGGACAAACGAAGTATTCACATGTGCACTGGGTCATGTTTTATTGGGAAAATACGAAAAAAAGTAAATAATAACCGATATATTCGTTTTGTTTCAATTAATTTGCACGAGGGTGTATATCTGAGCATCAACCTTTCTTTTAGACATGTTTCGTTGAATATAAAAGATTATGAAATTTTAATAATTTTTTTATCTTTTTTTAGTTTTTCTGCCAAGCACTTTCGGTCACTTCTTTAGCTATTTTCAAGGAGGTTTATTCTTAGGTGTTGTTAATTTATCTTTATTTTTGACAAAGATATGATTTTGCATTGTTTTAATAAAAAAATAAAAAATACTTTAGTCTTTCCTCTGAATAATATACATAAACATTTTGAAGTGAAAACTTGTTCTTTATCAAGTCTGGGGCCATCATTATCATGCTATGCTCATTTTTAGAAAGATGTTTGTAGGTACCTAATATATATATATATATGTGTGTGTGTTGACCAATAAAAATATTAAAAAATTAAAAATTTTCAGTCACACTGTGTTGTATATTAATACCTTTTATTTTATTATTTCAGCTAGTTTCGGTCAGTATGGCCATCATCAGGAGAAAAATCCCTGCTTGTTAATGGCAGTGAACTACAAGAGTGAATGACTATCTCTGAAGAAAGTGAACTTTATCTGTAGTTATGATTTGCTTTTTTGTGTTTTGTTTTTTTGTTTGTTTTTTTTTTTAGTGGGGGGTATCGTTAATTTTGGTTAGTCTTTGATTTGGTTAAACGGCATCTTCCAAGTTGTTTTTAAGATAGAGGATAGGCAGATTCCCGAGTCACAGAATTCCCTCTTTGGTCATTTTGACAGTTTTATTTGTTGCTGGGAAGGGGATGTGTGTGTTAAGTGTATATTATCTTTTAGATTTTTTTTCTGAGTGTGTGTGTGTGTGTATGCGTACATATTTATGTGAATGTGTGTATATGTGTGAGACCTAAACACCTCTGCAAGCATGTCTGTCTTGTGTAGCTGAGAAATATATGTAGGGCTTGATTTATGGAATCATATATTGATTCTATCTGTGTTGCTAAATTTGTGGTTAAGTCCGTCTACAGTTGTGGTAGATTTTGAAAGTAGATTTAGTGACTGAACTAGTGAACGAATTGGTATGTCTAATGTGGTTACAACATAGGCTCCTTTTGTTATTACATGGTTGGGAAAATCCTGCTGTTTTTATTCTTGGTCTATTACGGATTACGACCTTTTCATCTGAAATTTGGTTACGCCCTATAATTTCCTTAAGGTTCTTAGGTCTACGATATGCTAGAAGGCCGGGTTCCCCAAACAAAGTTTTTAGGTTTGGTTTGAGATGTAGTATATATATATAACTAATAACTGATACATCAAAATACAGTGATAATGAACACGCAAACACCCCCTTGTCTGGTTGAATTGGATTTCTCTGTATCCTTGGAAACGTGAATTATGATTTTGCTGTGTCTTTAAAAAAAACCCAGTAATTTTAAAAAGTTACTCCAAAATTCACTTGAGGATGAAATGGAACTAACGTCTTTAATTTAATTACAAAATTAAATTCGAAGCTTTTAGCTTCCATTTTTGAAACATGGTTAGAAATGGGTATCGAAAAAACATTTAAAATCAATTAATTTAATATATATATATATATATATATATATATATATATATATATATATAAATGGTAGTACTCTGCTTGGAAAAACCTGGCTATTTCGACTTTAGTAGAAGGAATCGGTACCCAAGGAAAAATGAGGAATAAAAAAGAAAGAACCAAGAACATTAAACTAAGGCGAAAACAATCGTCCAGAGTTCAACCAAAACCGCCATGACCACGTGAGAAAAAAATAAAAGCACTATATTTTTCCTTTTTTCAGTCGGCATCGCCCTGACGATGCGTTTAGGTGAAACTTAGGTAGGTTTGGTCTGGCTCCTTAGGATTATCACATATATATATATATATATATATATATATATATATATATATATATATATATATAGTCATCTAAAGACAGACTGTTTCACTGTATCACAGCTCATCAGTATGGATAGACGTTCAGTTGACTCTAGTTAGGATCGAAACCCGACTGAATTGGCGTCAGTCAGAGGAAATTCTACCTCTAATCCGACAGGGATGTATTTATTTTTTTGTTTTTTATATATATATATATATATATATATATATATATATATATATATATATATATATATATATATATATATATATATATATATATATATATATATATATATATATATATATATATATATATTATATAGGACTATATCAAGGATATATATGAATTGATATCAAACTTATTATTTTGAAATATTTCTTTTAGAAAATTTTGGTAAAAAATATTTTTTTTTATATATATATATATATATATTAAAAAAAATTTTTACCAAAATTTTCTAAAAAGAAATATTTAATGAAAAATAATTTCATTCATTTGTGAATAAGTCCTGAAAATTTCATTAACATCAGGCAATTACTTGATTTTTTACAAGAATTTCCAATTCAATGTGTTTTCAACGGAAAAAAAACGCAAAAAACAATGTTATTTTAAACGTCACCGCGATGACGTAAAACAAAAGAAGACTTTAACCAAAATTTCGAACGTGTTAGAAAATATGAAAAAATTTAAAAAAATAATTAAAAAATACTTTGGTCTTTCATCTTAATAATAACATAAGCATTTGACGATAAAACTTTATTTTCGTTATCGTGACCGACTCAGGCGTGTAACAATTTTTACTTTTTCGGGGACAATTTCAAACTCCATCGCGAAAGCATGGCAAAACATCGGGCACTTTCAGGATTTTGGCTACACTCGATTTTAGAAAGTTTATTTTTCTCAATTTTGGACTAAAAGTCAGGGTGAGTTGGTGTAGTCGACCGTCAGCGCGACCAAAGTCATGAGGGGACGCGTTATTGTGCGACGATGACTACCGCGCACGCATATCGAGCAAGCAAGCGGGCGAGCGAGCGAGCTAGAGTTGGTAGAATACAGTGGCTGCTAGTGTTGACTTTTGAATTGCAGCGGCAACTTTTTCGGACAAAAGACGCAAACGAGTGGGTGCGTGTCGTCACCACCGGATGCGTCCAAGCGACGAGCCAGCAAGGTCGTACGGAAGACGCGCAGTTGTACGTAGGACAGACGAATGCCTCCACTTCGAATCGGAAGTCAGCTGAAATCTTTGATTATCCGATAATCGTCTCCTTCGTGTCGCGTACGTGTACGTCGACAGTTATCGACTGAAAAATAACGTTTGAAGTAATATACAGTGTCACCCGGATATAAGAGAGTTATCGGGACCGGATAAGAAGTCTCTTATATCCGGGTTTCTCTTATATCCGGGTTTGGTCT
>CAHIKZ030000068.1:722500-725000 GCA_903632075.3 Acanthosepion pharaonis
TCTCCAAGGATCTCTTTACCCTGGCTTTGAATTTGCCAAAGAATATTCAAACATTTCCAATGAAAAAATAAATATAATAATTGTTATGGTAATTTACCCATGCACGCATGGACTCTCCCAGCTATAAATAGGAGCAGGTACTGCCTTTTAGAGGAGGGTAGTTTCCAGTAGTCAGCTCTGATAATCGGACCGAATATTCTTGCTTTAACACTCTTGTTTGTATTACTGTTTTTCTGTTAATATATTTGTTTAACTCAATTCCTCCCTTGTGTCTTTATTTCTGGCCCTAACAAAGCCACAACAATAATGAACTGTAGAAGATCAGTTTTCATCCGCAATAATGAACAGACGACGATTACTTCGATATTTCAATGGGATCATTAGATTCTGCAGAGTCTTCTGACCTGATGGGTATATTTATTCTGTATAACCTTAGCGCCTATGATGATGTTAACGTGATAATATAGGGTTATACAGAGATGATGGTCTTAGGATAGTAAAAAATTACACTAAAATTAGGGTTGATAAATTAAGAAAAATGATTCATAGAGAATTAAAAAGCTTAAATCTTAAGGTTAAGATAACTACTAATGTTAAGCAAGTAGATTTTCTTGATGTTACATAAGATCTTGTTAATGATGTATTCCAGCCTTATATGAAGAATAATGTCAACGCAATTTATATTCACCCCAATTCTAAGCATCATCCATCTGTAATCAAACATATACCTTCGTCTATTTGATGTAGGATTATCAACCACTCATCTGACAAAGAGGCGTTTCATAAATATAAAGGTATTTATAATACTGTTTTAAAGAATAATGGTTAGAATTACGTTGAAATCAAGTTTAGAAAATATGATGATAGTGGTCCAAAGAAAAGAAAAATAAATTTAATCAATTGGCCAGTACTAAGTTAGACCAGAGGTTTCTCCATTTAATTGATAAACACTTCCCTAAAAGTAACCCTCACAGTAAAATATTTAACAGAAACACACTAAAATTAAGTTATAGCTGTACCAATAATCTTGAGAAGATAATAAACCAACACAATAATAAAATTTTAAACCAATAATCCGGATCATAATATACGTTTCAAGCAAAATATTTTTAATGATACTGGCCAATGTAATTGTAGGAATTCTGATCAACGCCCATTGCCAAACAAATGTTTAACTAAATCTCTTTTTTTATCTAAGTACTATCTCTACAATAAAAAATCCGACTGTTGAAAAATTCTATATGGTAGTACTAAGAATTCTTTTAAGACCAGGTGGTATCAGCATATCTTATCTTTCACCGATAGTACTTCTAGAAATAATACATCACTTTCTAAATAATGTTGGGGTTTAAAAGATGATAATAAAACTCCTGGAGTGAAATGGAAAATATTAAAAATTTCAAAAACATGTAGATCTTTATATGGACCATGTTTTCTGCGTTTATATGAAAAATTGGAAATTATCAGATTTTATGATAAAAACTCCTTATTATATCAAAGAAGCGAATTAACGGTAAATTGTAGACAGTCTACCTTTTACCTTAGAATTTAGTCAAACTTTGGAAGTTAATAATAGGCTTTCTTCTATTTTAGTTGAACTGCATTGCACCATATATGGCTTATTTTTCTATTTGTAAGATTAATTTTGATTTAGCAGTTCTGTATTAATCTCCTGTTAGTATTATTAACATCTTATATGATGTATTGGTAGTTAGTATTTTTGACATTTTACATTGATTGGTTGCTATTATTAACATCTTATATGGATGATCATTATTTAACTGTTGCTTACTAATTTACTAAATAATTCTATAAGTTTGAATTATTTAGTAGTTTCTTAAACAGGCCTCATGTTTATCAACTACAATATAAATTTTATGTAGGAAAATAACAAAGCATATAAAAAGTTTGCATCAGGTTAAATTACCTCCCTACACCTTCGATTTTATTGCTTGGGAAAGTAAGTTGACTGTCTGTTATGTATATACTTTACGTAACCATCTGTAACAGTTTTAATTTAATGTCTGGCGCTGTTGACCATTACCTCTCGGTTGGTACCGATTTCTAAGAATTTTTCAAGTTTTTCTTTTTCGCTTAGTTTGAAGAGAGTGGAGGTCATATTCGATTGGCTGATCAGGGTAAAGCCAAAAAGACATCTAACTTTTTTTTTTCGAAAAAAGAGGATGCATTTTGAAACCAAATTAATCGTTCACTCGCCAGTAATTTACAATTGCCTGAGAAGGCGCATTAGTATTCGTCGAAACACTAGTCCAATTGTGTAGCGATTATTACTTGTTCTAACATATATATATATATATATATATATATATATATATATATATATAAATGGTAGTACTCGCTTAGAAAAACCTTGGCTATTTCGACTTGTAGTAGAACAAATCGGTACCCAAGGAAAAATGAGGAATATTTTAAATCAATTAATTTATAATATTAATGCTCTGTAAATTTACATTGAGCACTATTTTGTAAAATAAAAATA
>CAHIKZ030000068.1:727500-732500 GCA_903632075.3 Acanthosepion pharaonis
CAATCCTATCGTAAACAATAAATGAGAGTCAGCATTGGATGGTGCCTTTCATTTTGCACTTATGCATGTTAGCAGGGGCTATTGTGGAGAAAATCAGGTAAGAGAAAGATATATTTCATTTGGGCTTTCTTAAGTGTGATACTAGCCCAGCCTTGCTGCGGGCGACAAAGCTATACTGACAGATTGAATTTGTTAAAGCAGGATTTTGATGTCGTCTTTGCTTCAGAGCTTGGCGAAGCTGATCACGTTGCTTCAGTCTACTGCCCTCAAAACCCTTTAACTTAATGAAACATGTCTTATGCCACTCCTTTCGGTTTGATGCTTGAGCTTCCCAGGTTTTCAGATCAAAGTTGAGACGTTTCAAGTTGTCTTTCATTCAATTTGTTTTTGTAACATAAGAGTCGTCGTCCAACTGAACGCTTGGAGTTTGGTAGTTGTCCATACACACCTTTTTTGAAAGCCTATGCTCATCTATTCTCACAACATGACAAGCCCACATAAGTTGTATTTTTGCTAGAATGGTTTCAATGCCTGTGATGTTGATACATTTCTTCAGAATTGTCCTATTCTTGACCCTGTCATCCCATTTTATATCACATATGGTAAGAAAACAGCGTATGTGGAAGGTGTCAAGTCGATTTATGTCTTTGCAGTACAAGGTCCAAGTTTCAGCACCATAGAAAAGGGTTGAGAGAAAGACTGATCTGTATATATCGATCTTTACTCTGAGAGACACGTCTTTGATGTTCCATAACCTATGTTGCCAAATGCTGTGCTGGCTTTGGCTATTCTGGATTGGATTTCTCTGTCCATTTTTCCATCAGAAGAGACTGTTGATCCAAGATATGTGAACGCCTCAACAGTTTTTAATGCCGTATCAATGAATACTGAAGAATTTGTGAGGGATTGATTGCCTGGTACAGGCTGGTACATTAGCTCAGTCTTCTTTATGTTGATAGTAAGTCCAAATGCGTTCGCCGTTTTCGAGAATTTATCAAGGATAGTTTGAATGTCTTCTAGACTCAGTGTAAATAGAGCGGCATCATCTGCAAAGAGAAGATCACGTACCAGATGCAGACCAAGTATCGATTGCACTTTAAAACGTTCCTGATTGTATAGAACTCCACTTGATTTAAATTCAACATTGACTCCTTCACTTAAATCAGAGAATTCCTTTTCAAGCATAGCAGAAAAGAAAAGTGCAAAGAGAAGAGGGACCAGCACGCAACCTTACTTTATACCGTTGAACACGAAATATATATATATATTTGGTTGGATTGATGTGAGTTTGTGACCCTGGGTTTCACGCTTTTGCGATCGTCAAACTGATTAATTTTTTAAAAATTTTGAATTTATGTAGATTGCATGTATTGGTGTCATTATGGGAGTGGGGGGAATCGTCGTCGTGATGTCACTCATACTAACGCAAACATAGATGCATGTCCGTACACCCGATGAGGTACGCAGACACACATATGCACTCGCTCGACCGCTGGGGCTCATACAAACATAAAAAATTTCTCGTGAATGTATACATGTCAGCAGTCAGAGCATTTTTCTATTTCTTCACTGAATAATATTTCCTCGCATGTATGTATATACGTGTGGTGGGGTCTGTGTAAAATTATGATAGGTAAAAATTATTTAGCTCTATCTCTGATATTGAGCGCTTTGTGTGTGATGCGGCATTCACCCTGGGCGGATTGAGCCGGCTTCTTCCTGTTGTGAGAAGAAGATCTTGGGATAAATTACAGAAGTAGGGTACCCAGGCCTACTCGGATAACGTTCTTGCTTGCCGCGGGGTTCCCACAGACGCAGAGACAGGAACGACCAGAAGCCGCCGGTTGCCGATGCAGACGCTCCTTGATTTTCACCAGAGCCCTTGTTAGCCGGCGTGTGTCAGACCTGTCCGCCTTTGGTGGCCCTACCAGGAACGAAGTTCCGGACGGCATAGCTCTGACACTACCGTTTACCCCCCCCCACCGACTGTGAGGTAAGGGTTGGACTTTGGGGCTTACAGTACCAGGTGCCCCAAGCGGTCCCCCATCTAAGTACTGACCTGGCTCTACGATGCTTAACTTCGTTGATCGAACGAGAACCGGTGTTTTCAGCGTGATTTGACCGTAAGCATTGAGCGCTTTCTAATAAGTACCGCGCATATAATATATAAATAATTATGTATATTTATTTATATTTATATACACACACTTCACACACACACACACACACACACACACACACACACACACACACACACACACACACACACACACACACACATATCATTGCCTCTCCCGTCGTTTTCTTGAGACAGACAAAACATTTTTCACATATTAAAGAAGGATCAGCACTTTTTGTGAAGGCTGCAGGTTTGTTAGAACTTGGGCCGGTGCGTACTACCTGCGAACCCGCCAACCTGATTGGGGCACTGAGCGGCGCTATGTGACCCATGCCATTTTATTTGATTTTTCTACTTACATTTATATACGTTATAAATTAATCTAAACACAAGTAATTATTAAAGAATGAAAAATTTTCGGTGATATTGATGTCATTACGGTGGATTCATTTTTTTTGTCTAAATCTGTGAATTTCTTTCGGCCATGCTCCGTCTCGATTGAAACACTATATAAAGTTTCCTTATTTTTAATCCATAATGTTGAATAGGTTAAAATTATTCAACTTTTTAACAAGAAACATCTCAAGTTGATGTTAAGAATTACCGCAAAACATTGTTGATTTATTTCAGATGGAATGATCTATTATGACATGTCTCTAATTTGTATTTAGATACATTGTATTTATTTTCAGTTTTTCTTAACGATTTGTTCACCTACATTGCATATGAGCCGTTATTGTACATAAATTAGGTTAAAATGAAATTTGTATTTTATATGAATACAACCTTCTAGAAATTGAGATGTAATAGAGTGGGGCCGTATCATAGTAACGGGGTGGGGGGCGTCTCATAGATTCTGTAGGGTTCCACGAGACTCTTACACAGACCCTGGTTAGAGCGGTGTTTAGTGTCCTGTCTTGTAGTATGTAAATGTTCAATGCATGTCCTTTCAAGTGTAGCAATACCTTTTATACTTATCCACTTGACACGATTAAAAGTCACTTTCGAAAAGATACAGATGTCAATAGAATGGGAGTTTTTCTTTTTTTTTTTCTTTTTTTTAATCATTTCACCCCCAAGCAAGGAGGGAGTTTCACTAATATGCAGGGGGTTCCAGAGAGCGAAACTGTGAGAAAAGATAAATTATAGGGGGTGTGAGGAAAGGATAAAAAATGAACGGGCTCCAAGACAACAGAGGATGGTGATTGACGTTGCATTTAAATTTTCCAAGATGGTAGTTATCAGAAAAGCAAGTAAACAGAAGGTAGTTCCACAGATGGAAGAATAGAAACTTGAAGTAGAAGTTTCTGTTACATTTAACTCATTCGGCAGTAAAAGGTTGGGGCTTAGATGCCAATCTAGCAGCGCGGTTAATTCACTTAGTCGGACACCAGGGGAAAAGGCTCGTCAGCGCAGTTGCCATGAAAATATTTCCAGAAATGACAAAGGGAAGCGACAAAGCGTCTGTGAAAAAGTGACTGAAGTCGAGATAACAAATCAGGATCGATTTTGTATACACGCATGGAACATATTATAACAGATCGTGTTTAATGCGTATTTACAAAAAAAAAAAAAATCCCAACTATTAGTTACATTGATTTTTTGACTTAGCAGTTCACCCTTGAAGATGATCTCTGATGAGAATGAAAGTACTTGGGAAAATAAAAAAAAAATAAAAAGAAAGTAAAAAAACCTACAGTGCCTTTCTTAATGAATCTAATGTCAACATTAAGAAGTCAATCAGAGAATTCGAGAGGATTAAAACAAAAATAAATAAATATAATATGCCCAGATTATTCAACCAAACACGCTTGAATGATGATATGCTACCTATATATATATATATATATATATATATATATATATATATATATATATATATATATATATATATATATGTTGATGCAAGTTTCATTAAATAATACAGACAAGTTTTGGTATAAACCAATGGCTAATCTGAACAAAATAAACTACGAAATCTCCACAAACATTCTTAAATGCCTATAATTGATAACAGAAGCCATTGGTTTATACCAACGGCATCCCATACTTAATACTTCTCGTTTTCACTCTAGCGTTTTCATGTGTGACGTCACGAGCTGCGACGCGATTTTCACTTCCGCGTCTCGTATACACGAGTTTGTCGTTGCCTTGAAATTTTTCATGCAAAAAAAAAACAAAATCAAAACAAACGGACTACATTATTGTTCCATGTATTGTTTGATATAATGAAAAGTAATTGTCATCTTCGATAATGGCTTATGTAAGCCGAAAGCTTAGATTGGATTTAAACATGTATCAATATGGTGATTTCCTTTCGTCTTTCAACAATAATGTTATTAAGCTTATCAGACAATATGAAAGGAACTTACTTAAAATAAATAGACAAAACTTGTCTATATTATTTAATAAAACATGCATCAATGAAAAATTGTTACTTAAATACACACAATATATATGTCCATGTGAAATGAGAACAAATAGAATCCAATTCAAACGTTCGTAACATTCAATTGAAAAGCAGAGCAATATTATTTATTTTAGATATTGCATCAAAAATATGGAAAACACGCTAGAATTGTAATCGTGTTTATATGTGTTAATACAAATTGAAACATGATAGCATTTCTGTAGCGTTTTTTTTTTTTTTACATTTTTTATGCAACATACTAAAATAAAGTACATATATATATATATATATATATATATATATATATATATATATATACTGCCAAAGATGTTTAGTTTCTCTGTGGATGGAAATGCAGATAGATTTTCGTTTATCGTCCGGTTCGCACCCCTACACGGTCTTTTTAACAGTACTAGAAGTTTATTGCTTGTTTCCGGTTTAGGATTGGATTCCCGGTTCTTTCTAAAGTCT